>JAHWFP010232709.1:0-23194 GCA_023313725.1 Lithobius niger | reverse complement strand
TGGAAAATACTGAAAAACGGTGGGGAAAACTAGGTATCGAATTTTCTACCTGTTCAACATACGTTATTGTTAAAGGTGGTAGCCTGTCTTGTTAAGGTTTGACCTATGACTCCCATTTTAAAAAGAAGAAAATTCGATACGTTAGGCTAGTAACCGTATAAGCTCCCGTATGTTCGTACATTTGAGTGTAAATAAAAAAAAATAGTATGTAACCGAAATCAAAATAGTTCACTTGAGTAAACACATCAACCAACGCACGCAATACTTGTATCTTTGAACTCCTATTCCCATATTTCATCCTACTGGTGGTCAGCTTTACGAACGCTCGACAATTACTGAAAAATTTTGCTATAGTTGGCAATACTCAACCTCGCACTCACTTCTATTATCTACCAACACCATGAGTAGGTATGTTAGTCACAAATCTTCACGATGAAATCAGGTTGGAATTTGAAATTGCAGAACAGCCAACGCAATACTTTTCTTGAATTCCTCTTCATGAATTGATAAATGGTTTTGAGTGTCATTAACTAACGCCGTGTCATCACATGCTGTTTTATTTAGTAAGCCATCGTTTATACAACCTTTTTTTACTTTTAAATTTCTTAGCTCACAATAAGTGTGTACCTACTGCACGGAATTCCGTTGTCGATAACAATTTCAATATCATTTCATATATCAAAATCCCAAAAGGAAAAATGGGACCTACCAAGTCTGATACCCACGAAGTATGACATTAGAGCCCCAGTGGCTGCCACCAAGTTTGTGGTTCGAACAGATATCACTTAAGCTTAAGAGATAACCACCTATGTAGTTAAGCGGTCAGGGTTAGAACGAGAAAGTTGGTGGCAGATATTGAGGTCTGATATTACTAATTTTTACATTAGAAATTGGTGGATCCATTTACCCTTGTGGGTCAACATGTTTTTTTTTTTATGACCTCAACAGGTTAGAATTAAATGCAAATTCTAACGGAAATAATAAGCTGTGGTGTTGTTATCTGACTTCTAGGTAACACAGAATTAAGATTTAGTGAAATAAAAACTAATGCAGCCGATGATGGTGTAATATATCTACTTTTTTGGGGGGGTGGGGGTGGGGGTGTTATGATGTAACGAATTATGATATGATATAAAAAAAATTTTTTTTTGACTAATGAAAAACAAGCTAATAAATAAACTAGCCCGGGCTAAAAACGTGCCCACTGGAGGGGAGGAACTCAGGCCTCAGTCGCGTACTACCAGCGATTAGGCTAACCCTTTTTCAATGCATCATGGCCAGCCATTTCTTAGATTCCATCGGATGGGGTATAGAGGGCTTTCTCCTCGTAAAACAACGATAGCCCACAAAACGAACAAGTGCAAAAACGGCTGCAAAGGATTTTAAATGATGAATAGAAACTTCAGATTTGACAGAAAAATTATTTTGATTTTTTTAGGCTTTTCATATACATGTTGCCTAACCTGCGTTGTTCTTCGTCCATAACAGTCATCAGTTTAAAACAGAAAAACCTAGAAAATAGACGCTAAACAGATTTTCTTGTTTTCTATCATGGAAATCACTCCGTGCACCATTCTAAAATTTGAATCGAACCTTCAGTTTCGTTGGTAGAGCATTTCAGGGTTTTTTGTTTCTTTCTTGTTAAGAACCTGCTTCCGATGTTTGAAGGTCGATAGGAGGCTTACTTTAAAAGGAAGATACAGCCGAAAGTTGGGGCAGGCCAGTTTTTTGCTCACTTGATATCATGGTGGGAGAGCAATTGACCATCACATACTAAAATTCAAAACGAACCACGAAATTAGCAGTGCAAAACATGGTGTGTGATGTGGCGAGCGGAAGCGGTGGATTTCAAACTATTTTATTGCATATTATAGAATTTCAGTCGTAATGCCCAATTAAATTCGTTAAAGGTTGAAACGAATACTATCTTCATCACTTAAAATCAATGAATGGAATTAAAACCTTCCTAAATGTCAAACCATAAAAGGAACGCATTGGGTTTAAACATAAACTGAATGCCAAATTTCAAGCAGAGCGGTCGCATAAATTATTTTAACTGAGCGGAATTAGCTGATAAGTAGAAATAATAATTAACTAACATAAAATTAACGATGTTGCGGCATATTTTTTTGTAATGACATACTTTGTTCACAGCTCTAAAACCAAGCTTCATTTCTATTATCTACTCAGTAAACCCTGTTTTCTCGCGCATTATTGTACCAGAAAAAGACCGCTCTAATGGCTGGTATAAAAGAAGCAGTAACTAGCTTTCGCTCAAACACTGACTTTCTTTTACGTATACCCTAAAAACATGCTGTGTTAATATTAATGGGTCACAGTTGGGTAACCATAGGCTGGTCCTATTTGACTGCACATTGTAGTAATTTTTTTTAACCTAACATTTGGTTAGAAAGTTAACTTGCATGTTCAGTCTTGGATCAGACAGTATGCCTGAAGTGACATTTGAAACCCGTCTTCTCTGACTCAACAAGAAAGTTGTACAAAGCCTATGGCATATGTGGCCACAATGCCTCATTACGTCATTCTATAGTGTTCCATGACGTCATTTGAGGATGCACTTCAGATGCGATGATAGTGTACACCCCTATGATAAAAGTAGACAAGCTAGCACACCTGACTCTGGTTATTGGCTTGTATTATACATAGGCTCACAATTGAATAAACGATGTCATTTTGCCTTCCTTTACTCATTTGTATATGTATACGTGAAATAACATAGGCTACTCGGCCACCAGGCCTATTTAGGTAACAGATCTCACAATGGTGATTAGTGGGGGATCAGTAAAACTAATTAGAATTAAAAAATGAAAATTCCCTTACCTCGCTTCGACTCCTGCTTCGGTCGTTGGGTAAGCAAAGTTTTCTATTTTGGCAAATAGAATAGTTGTTGGTGAGGATGGATTTAATTCTTTCTAATTTTAAATTGATTTGTGTGTAGTAATGCATGTAGAATTTCTAGCTAGTGCTAATTTAGGCCGGAATTTTGAGGTAAGTAATTTGTCTGAATTGCTGTCTTGTTATTAATGTGTATTCTTCATTGGATGAATAATTTTACCAGGGTTGTCTCTTGCGACGCTCGAACGTTGAACATCCCCCATACTGGAAAGGTGAAGTCCGATGATTAAAAAACGCAACCAAACTTAGTCCATTAATGCATATCGTTGCCATGCACATGATTATGTTTGGCTGTCCGGTATTTAAACTGTCATCCTCGTTAATTGCATTTATTTTGTTGGTACAAATTCATGCTTGATCTGTGTTGTTTGAAAATCGCTTGTGTTAGTGTATTAGCAAAGCTTGCTTGTATTTAAATTTATATAAATGCATCTCAAAAAGTCTCTTGTTAGTTTATTAGTAAACTTGTTAGTTGTTGACGCGCTATTAATTAAATTTGTTAGTAGGCTAGTAAATTTGTTGGTTGATGAACGCAATATAAATTTTTATGTAAGTAAAAAATAATTTTGTTTGAAAGCAACTTGTTTAATGTAATAGGCGAGTAAACTAGAATTTCGGTGGATAAAACCGAACCGCATTCAATTAAGCAATTAATTTAATTAGACGAGTTAAGGAAGGACTTTACTGTGTGGGTTATTAGGTTAACCTTTGATAAAAAAAATTTAAAATGATTTTTGCGTTTGTAGTTAAGGAAGGACTTAACTGTGTTGATGGGTTCATTCATCTTGGATTAAGAGATTAAGGTTGTTAAATTCAATTTTATTCTTCTGATTTCGGTTAAACAATATCTGATCCAAAGCCTAATGACTTATTCGAACGTCTGATGCAGAGATAGCCACGTGGGATAAATACAAGCAGCAGCTCAAGTATTTTTTAAAGCTAAAAAAATTCCTGATGTTGACTGCATCAATGTATTAATGGCTAAAGCTGGTCGCGAGATGTTTAGTCGTATTCTGAATATTTTGTTACCTGCTGATCCCAGTGCAACCACTTATGATGTACTTATTAAATCAGTTTTGAATAATCTCTGGAATCACGACTGAGTGTTGTCGCGGAGCGTGTAAAATTCTTTAGATGCAACCAGGCCAGGTGACACCGTTGGCGAATTCATTTCCACGTTAAAAAATATCACTAAATTCTGCGATTTTGATTCAGTCACAGAGGTCAACGAGGAAATGATCTGCAATCGCCTGGTGGGCGGGGTCCGAAGCGAAGACATACAATGCAAATTACTTAAGAAAACACTCTCTCTTAAGGAATGTACTGAACTCGCATTGTCGTTTGAATCTGCGGAGACTGAACCGCTGGAAATTCGTCAGAGTGGTACTGTTTCAGAAAATTTTGTTAAGAAACATAAAACTAAAGTTTCAATTTATAAATCTAAACCTAGTTTACATATCCGTTGTTGTAGTTGTAGAAAATCTGGACACATCTGCTCTAGGTGTAAATTTAGATACTACACTTGTGGGTGTGGTCACGAAAAGTGTCACTTTAAAGCTGTGTCGTGAAAAATCCAGCGACAAAAATAAAAGGGCATCAGCGCCTGTGAAACCCTTAGTTAAACCAACTCACAGGAAATCAAACTTTAAGTACGGTTATAATAAAATTAACAAGCTGGAGCAATAGGTTGAGTCTGTATCTGAAAATTGACATTCCGAGACTGAAATAGAATCTGAGTGTGAGTCATCTAGCGATTATTTATCGAACACCACACTCAGCATGAATTTGACAACTTAAAAGCTCTGTGTCGTGAAAATCGAGCGACAAATATAAACGGGTGTCAGCGCCTGTGAAACCCTTAGTCAAACAAACTCACAAAAAATATAACTTTCAATACGTTATAAGAAAGTTAACAAGCTGGAGCGATAGGTTGAGTCTGTATCTGAAAATTCACATTCCGAGACTGAAATCGAATCTGAGTGTGAGTCATCTAGCGAATATTTATCAAACAACACACTGTGCATGAATTTGACAACCACGACAAAATATACCAAAGCAGATAAATGGCTTTGAGAGTGTATTGTAAATGATATTCAGCTATTATTTGAAGTCGACAGTAGGTGTGACGGGACAATTATTCCATTATCTTGGTATGAACGTTATTTTCATAATTGTGCACTAACACTGTGTACAATAGCCATGAAACACTTTGATGGTTCATGCAAAAAAGTGCTGGGTATCATTAACTTAAAAGTTAAAATCGGTGACAAAACTGAATTCATGACTATGTTAGTGGCAAGTAGCGAATGTCCTCCCCTGTTGGGCAAGGACTGGATTTCTAAATTTAAAATTAGTCTGGAACAATTTTGGTCTTTCCAAAACTACAAAATCGAAATTTGCTACAAAGTTAAGACTGTTAAAATTACATGCAGTGAATACCAACGAAATTGAGGCTAAGTTTCCTGAACTTTTCCAGCCTGGGCTGGGGAAGTTCAAGGGTTACAAAGATACAATTCGGCTCAAAGCTGATTCTAGACCTGTTTACATAAAAGTTTGTCCTGTGCCACTGGCGCTAAAAAATAAAGTTAATGAGGAAATTAAACGTTTAGTATACTTGAATATTCTAGAGCCTGTCACACTCTAGAGCCGGCGACTCCCATAGTGATAGTTCAAAAGCCGAACGGACAGGTTAGAGTTATCGGTGATTACCATAGAACGGTAAATCCTCAGCTTGAGGTTGACCATTACCCTGTTCCTACGTCTGCTGAATAATTCAGTGACCTTTCAGGCTGTGACAGGTTTAGCCTCATCGATCTCAAGGATGCGTTCCAGCAAATTGAGCTTGGTTCTAGCACTCAAGAAATTTTGATCATTAACACACCGATAGGGCTTTTCAAATGGTTGAGGATCCCTCTCAGACTGGCTAGCAGCCCCGGGAATTTTAAACGACTGATATCTGGGCTTATAGCTAATATCCCAAATGCCGGCCGTTTTATGACGAAATTTTGGTTAGAGGCAGGGGATTGAACAAAACATGATGTTGCTTTAAATTATTAATATTATTAACAGTCCTACAAAGCGCAGGATTGCACCTTGGGGTCGAGAAAGGCAAACTGGCACAGACTAGTTTGAAATAGTTGGGTCATACTATTGATAAAGAAGGCATCCACATGCTGCCTGGAGTTGTGGATGTCATTGTAATGCTCCAAATCCAACTAACATTTCCGAATTACAAAGCATTCTAGGGTTTATCAATCAGTATTCCAAATATTTGCCTAACCTTGCTCAGGTTTTGTTCACCATAACAAGGCTTTTGATCCCAAAGGTTAAATGGATTTGGAGCCCTGAATAATGTAAATCTGTGCAGACCATCAAAAAATAGTTTGTGCAGTATAAAATATTCGTGCACTACAATCCTAAACTTAATTTAAAACTATTCTGTGACGCAGAGTTGGAAGTTCCCTAATTCATGTAATGCTGAATGGTTGTGATACGCCAATAGCGTTCGCTTCTCGCAAACTAACAACTGTGGAGTAGGGCTCTTCATATTTTGATTAGGAAGCCGTAAGCGTTAATTGAGGAGTGAAACGTTTTCATGAGTATTTATATGCTCAACACTTCATTCTGCAATCCGATCAAAAAGCACTGCTTTGTGCTTTTGGGGAAAAAAAGTGGCATTCCCCTGATGGCTACTGCTGAGTACAACATTGCGCACTTATGTTAAGTGGGTGCCATTACACATTTCAACATATAACGAGGAAGGCAAATTTAACCACCGATGCTTTGGCGCGCTTGCCGTTACCAAACACTGAAAAATATAAAAACAAAGCAGAACATTATTGCGTTTTGGCAGCACAGGCGATTCACACACTTCTGGTTCAGGGTGAAACTCTAGCTTTGCAATTAAAAAGGATACTTTTCTTTCAAAAGTGTTAAAATACACAAAGCGTGGCTAGCCTGAAAAGGTTAGTGACCCTTACAGCCTTCTTTTGTTCGCTGGAACGAAATTTCTCTAGAGCGCAACACTTTATTTTAGGGGTGCCGTGTAATCGTGCCGTTACAGTGCTGTATGCAAGTTCTTAAAGACCTTCATAATGGCCACTGCGGTATTGTTAAAATAAGAGGCTTAGCCAGATCTAAATCCTGGTGGTCAAAGATTTACGAGCAGCTCGACAAGATAGTCAAAACTTGTGAAGCTTGTCAGCAGAATAAAGATGGTCAACCTTCTGGTCCCAAACATAACTGGGAGTACCCTTTACAGGCTAATGAGATGGTTAATGAGAGGCTAATGAGACGGTTAACGCAGATTTCGATGGCCCAACAGACGAGTACATGATTCTGATCGTGGTTGATGCATACTCAAAATATCCTGTTGTCAAATTATGAAGAGCACAACTTCTAAGAACGTTTTGGAAGTTTTTGACTATTATATGACTGATTTTAAGCTAATATCTAATCTCGTTACAGACAATGACCCTCATTAGATGAGCCACGAATTTAAGAAGTATTTGGCACACATATAATTCGGCTTATTACTGGTCATGCGTATGTGCTGTTTTGGAACGGACAAGTAGACATTTTTGTTAAATATTTTAAAAGTGCGTACAAAGCTGAAAGGGCAGAAGGGAGCACTGTTAAACAAGCAATAACTGCCAACATCTAACAGAACTACCCAAATGCTACTACACTGCAAACACCCAGTAAATTATGCTTAGTTCGGGAGAAGATCCTCCCATATCCTACTGAAATTGTTCATAAAAAGCAAAACGACCAAATCAACTATTCACAGCATAAACCACCCTGTAAAGTTAAAGATAACTCATTAGTTTGGGCTAGAAATTACTCGCATGCGATTACAAGAAAATGGTTGCCTCCTAAAGTGTCTAAAGCGCTTGATTACTCACAATTCGAGGTAAGAACTGAGAATAGCATTACTCTCAGAAGGCACTTTGAACAATTGCGCAAAACAGGCATTCAAGACATTAATTTGCTTGATTCACCCTTTAAACAGTTGAGAGCTAACAAGCGAAGGTCAGGCGTCAGTTTTGTGGAGCCAACCAACTGAAAACAAGGCCAAGCTGAATTATCCAGTCAAAGTTTACCATCTGTTAATGACCAAGCAAGGGTTGAGCCGACTACTGATTACTGCTAGTAATTATAGCATCACCTAACAGCGCCAAACAATGTTCAGGAATGTCAAACAATCCTGTTTTGGATGCTCCTCAGCTTGTTACACCGAAGCTGAGCAATGCTAAGAAACGTAAGAAACCACAAGAAACGCGAAACCAGCCCTACTTCTGTGGCACAGCCTCCAGTAGTTGAAGTTGGCCCAAGCGGCAACGACAAAGACCTGTAAGTTCTTTAATGGTCACACTTGCAACTAATAAATAGTGCTAATTTTTTTCCACTTACAGTAATTGAGTTTTCCATAAACTGAAACTTGCCCTTAAAATTAATTAACACGAGTAACGTGGGAGTAAGTAACTGTAAATATATATGTTGTCGCATTGATCGTTTGGCCGTAAATAGGCCCCCATTTTAAACTGTACCGTGCTGCTAACCTGTATTTATGTTGTCGACGATATAGTCACGTGCCCATATATATGGCACCATTTTAACTTGTTCCAGAAGCTGGAAAATGTATTGTTGAGTAAATAGGGCACCGTTTTATCATATGAAAATTAATCGTATGTTTTTTATGTTTTTCATATGGAGAACTGCTGGAAGCTAAAGGCAGCAATAATAACAACAAAAAACTGAGCAAAAACTAATTGGATCCACAGTAAACAGGATCCAAAGAAATCATTTACCCAAGTTGACATCATCAACAATGTTCATATGCTATCATGTAATTCAAAGCCTCATGGATCCAAGCATCTAAAGGATCCACTCAACAATTATTTTCAAAGATGCCATCCAAAACTCAGATGTCATCTATTTCTCAACAAAAGCAAGAAAATTGGATAAAGTCCAATTTTTTCTCGGGAGTGGCATTGTGGCATATGTATTCCATGACGTCATCTGAGAATGCATCTCAGACGCGATGATAGTGTACACCTGACTAGCTGGTCATAGGCTTGTATTATAAATAGACTTGAAACTCAATAAACGATGTGATTTACCCTCCATTACTCATTTGTATATGTACGTGAAATAGTATAGGCTACTCAGCCACCAGGCTATTTAGGTAACAGATATCACAGTACAGTTTAACCATAGTGGGTTATTAAGAATGAATTTGACACAACGATAAAGTTCAAGTTTCTGCCATTGTGGCGTTTTGTTTTAAACTAATAAATAATCCAATAGCTATGGTTAGTTATCTAACTACTGCTGGGTTATAAGCTAAGAATTTGAGCCCAGTGTTTGAAGTCATAGCTTTCTCCCTAGTGGCAGTTTCTGGAACTATTAACTTAACCCAATTGTGTGGTCGTATAGATAACCACTTCTGGGTTAATCGGCTAACAATTTGACCCACTTTTCACGTTAAAGTTTTTTCCCTAGTGGTAGTTTGTGTGCCTATTAAGTTAACCCAGTTGTGTACGTTCAGATAACCACTGTTGGTTTATAAGTAGGGCATCCAATCCCGGGATTCGGGATCTGGCCATTGTTTCGGCCTAAATCTATGAATTTTAGTGATGTACAAAATAAAATTACAAAATTGGATATTAACTACAAAGAAAAAAATTACCTCGCTCTCCCTTTCCTCTCATCTAGACTGTGACTACCATGAGTATGTAAAGTTCTTATGTTTCAACGCTGTGTAACTTCACTGCTTTTTTACTGGCTTTTCAACTCCAGCAAAGCATAGTAATAAAATGCATTTGTTGAATTCGTCTTTTGCTGTACAGTAAGAAAGAGAAGTAAACACACAGTTACACACGAAGAAAAAACATACAAAGAATATTTCTGTATTTGCCATCTTACTGTAGCTAGATTGCTCATAGTTTAAATATGCGGTTCTGTAATCACCGCTATGACAATTCTCACAGACGCCATAGCATCTTACTTACTTTCCGTCCCTTGCTAGCCACGGCCCTGATTGAAACCGCGAACAGTTCAGTACTATAGTCCAATAGTCGTTTAGTCTTACTAAACAAGTTATTAGAGTCCGTTTGCTCACGATAATTGTAAAAAAATAAAAGTTCGTGTCAGTTGTTGGTGTTTGGCTTTTAAGTAATACGAACCCAAACTGTGTTATTGGCCCCTCGATGATGAGAGGGACAATTTAGCTGGGAAAGTCAGGAGTGGATATTAGTCGTTGTTGTTGTTTGTTTTTAGAGAGCACGAACCAATACTGGGTTATCTGCCCCAATACGATATCAGGATGAGTGGCCATCAGTTCAAAAAGTTCAAAGGGTTTAAGCAAACATTTAACCACTCCTGGTCATCTGCCCGATGAAGATTGATTGATTGATTTCGGAACATTAACCTCAAAATATTATCAGTCCCTGAAAGTTTCAGGCTGAAACCAAAACAAACAAAGCATATACAAGCCGAAAAAAAAATTAAACCAAATTACAAGATAAACTACCAACAGAAGTCGCTATGAAGGAGGAGGGGCTAACAATGCCAAAATGTTACTAAAAATAGTTTCAAAGGGTTTTCAGCGAGCGTTAACCACTCCTGGTCATCTGCCCGACGAAGACCTAAGGCCCTATGTCTGTAAAATGTTACTATGCTGCAACATGTAACAATGGTGCAACAGGAGGCGAGGCACACATTCTCGGAATAGAGTTCATTCCACAATACCCATATGAGCCCTCTATTATCGTTAGCTCTTCATTTCGTTCCATGTTCTAGTTATGCCACAACCTGATTTTGGTTGTACTTTGGCTGTTTTCAGCCATCTGATGATAAATAACAACGCGACAGAAGAGGCTGAAACTTCTTTGATAGGGAGACCTTGGTCGCTTGATAACATAAAAGTCACTATAAATGAAACAGCTTACCGTTTTCTTGTTGTAAAACCGACGTGAATAACGTTGATATTTGACTAATCAAGACACACGCTAGTGTGTTTCCCGCCAAGGTAAACGATAACACCTACCCAGATCAAAAATATGTGAGCATGGAGACCACCAGACACGTTATGTCTTTACAGCTATGGTAGTTTGGCTATTTTCAGCCATCTGAGGATAAATAACAATGCGACAGAAAAGGCTGAAACTTGTTTGATCGGTCGACTTTGGTCGCCTGACAACATAAAAGTCACTGTTAGCGACACAGCTTAACGTTTTCTTGTTGAAAAATCGACGTGAATAACCTTGATATTTGCCTAACTACTTATTACTACTAGTATAACGCTATTTTTGTATCACGACAATATATTCGTCCATGCGATGAATAAAGCTAGCTCATTTTACAGATATTGCTCTGTAGATGTGACCTTTCCATATGGAACTTTCTAATTACTCAAGTGGTTCAGGGGTTAGAAATTGATTGATTGATTGATTAATTGATAAAAGTACAAAATATAAAAAAAAACCAAACGCCAGTACACTGAACATTAAATAAATCCGTGCGTTGTCATTTTGCAAGGCTTCAGTACAAATAAGGAATGCTAATCATTTGAGAAAATGTGCCTGCTGTCCTCAAAATATAACTCAAGCCAAAAAAAAAAATAAAAAAAAAAGAAATGGACCAGAAAACTAGATTGGTGTTCCAATCTCAATTTGGTTTCGTTTTTTTTCCCCAAATCTAATGACGAACCCCTCTCTTCCCCTCTGAACCGAAGGTGTCTTTTTAAAAAAAATCCAAATCCATTCAGAATTAACTCTTCTTTTGTTTTCGACAAATTGTTAAAATCAATTTAATCCTAGACCATTCCCGAAATGTTCAGGGGAGTCTGTGACTCCAGGGGACGCCAGCTTTGACGAGGTCTACTATAAATGCCTAAATTCACAGATATTGTATATTTTTGAGTGGCAACAAGAAACATAAATTTGCTGCCCCCCCCCCCCTGCCCCCCAGAACGGCTGGCTTCAATTTGTTTCTTTTGCCTAATAAAATGTACAATATCTCACCGCACCCTACCTCCCCTCTTGAGTCACCTACTTGACATATCGAGAGAGAACAAAAGATGTCGTGCAGGAGGGTTACCGAGCTGGCCGGATCCAAAGAACTTAAGATCTCTACGATGAAACAAGCATATTACGAGAACATAATGCAAAAATTCACAAGTATTGTACATTTTCTTGGGGTAAAAAAAATTTCAGCCGGCCCATACTGGGGGTCCTGCAAATTTATGTCTTTAGCTGGACCTAGCCAGTACTGCTGGAAAAGAAGCAAAAGCGACAAACGAGGATGCAGTTAACATATGGTTCTTACATTCCAGATTGCGATTTCGTTGCTTTTAATGCCTAGTAATTAAAGCTTTATAAAATAAATTTTTTTTTTCTGTTTTGTACAGGTTATAGAAAAGTTGGCGGAAAGAAGCGTAAAGTTGTTGAGTTACACAATCTTGATATGGGTAAGTTGCTGGCTTAGTATAATTTTCAAGTCTAACGTAATTGAAGAAACCACAATTCGTAGCTTCCGGATGTTTGTCTGTTATTTGTTTGTTTGGTTCATTTTTCTTCACCCTGCCTAAATATTTCGTTGAACGAGAAATCACGCTTCATATTTCTAAGCATAAATGGCCGGACGGGATTATATGTAGTACTTTAACAAAGTGGTTCCTTGTCAGGTCAGTTTGTTTACCATTCGTTTCGTCTTGCTGTCATTATTAGGCCCTAAGGGGCCTATCACGGCTCTGCACTAAAAAAAATTAGCTTACTAGTAAAAACAAAACAAACAAAAATCACCTTTTTGGATGCGTAATAAATGCGCTATGCCATCTGTACCTATTTCATTCGCCTTAGGCCTAACGTATAAAGCATTAGTTACACCATACATTAGAAAGTTAACAATAGCTATAGCATCTCACTTCTTCTAGTCCTTCGTGGGGCCCTAGCGGTAGTTGGGGTATTAATGCCTCTGATAATGCTTTTGCCTTCGAAGCAGCAAATTATTATCATAGTGCAACCCCACTACGCCTGGTTCAAGGAAGAACTCCAGAAAGGATAGTGATTTCACTTCAGGGTTTATTCCAGGGCCACGCGGTCTGTCCTCAGGAGATGTTGTCCAGTGGTTCAAGGATGTTCTAGTCAGGGCTTCTAGCAGAGTGGCACGCTTCAGGAAGAGTTGTAGCTGGTTAAGGGACTAGCTCCCAGAGTGAGGCTGAAGGGGTGCTGCAAGGTACTTCCTGTTCTATATCCTGGTATCCCATGAGCCATCTCCGCCAGCTGTTAACCCTAGGGGCATGCAAGGCCAGAGCCACCCTGACCACTGATCTCCAGGGACTGTACCATACATCAGAGTATAGCATAACTGGAAGGAATACATTAATAAAGATATACAGTATACATAGCATGGAGCCATAGTATCAAGGTAAAGAGGCCAACTAAGGCCCTAGATTAAAGGAATAGCAGGAAGCTGTGGAAACCGTCGTTGCAATAGGTAGTAGTATCGGGCTTCCCGATGGCGTCCAGAACGATATAGCAATTATCAGCTGCCGACTCGCTGACGTGCTCCTTGGATCCTTCACACCTAATAGCTTAGACTATCTCGATTGGCCCTGAGTCCATAACTTACCTGCGTTGCACCCTTGCGTATTTAACTTTCTTGCGCGTCCTTCCTCGTCATCCCTGGTTACGTCTTTTGTTATTACCTACGTCACTTACCTGCGTTTCACCTGTCGTCATTTGTTGCAATGACGTCACTTATGATCATGGCTTCTCCGTGATTGAGTTTATTTGAATTTAATATTTTAACTGTTAATTTTTGTTTGGTAGCCTAACATCTTTGCTTTACTGAAAATTAACTTAGTATTCACTAGCCTATTGCTTAGGTGCGTAAATTAAATAAAAAAAAAATTACTAGCCATCAGGTGATTTTTCTCTCTAGCAAATCACCTGATATGCTTATTAACCTCGTCCAATAAAAACCCTTTGTCGTGCTGTTGTGGAGATCATCACTCTGGGCTGTCCATCACCCGTAGGTCTGCTCCTGGCAGGCTGGCTGCTCGCCGTTGTTTTAAATTTTAGTTAAGGTGTGGCTACGCACACTTTTAATTTTAACCAGTGGAATTTAATTTTATAAGCCACGTTCGTGGGAATTCTTGGTTTCCCACTAAGAAGCCATTGCGTCCTTTGATGGGAAACTTATTTTCAAGAAGCCATGCACCCGTGAAGCTTTCAAAGCAACCTAAATCAAGGTAAATTGATAATTTTGTTATGATCTTGGTTTAGCGTGAATAGCTAAAAGCAGGCTAGCCTCGAGTTTGTCCCCAGCTTTATCGATAGCCTTTTCATCCTTTAGCGTGTATCTTAAAAGCATAAACGAACTTGGTTTTACCAAGAGGGTTTTCGGTGACCAATAATTATTGTTTGAATTAACCGTCTAATTTTTATTCACCTCCGTAGATGAAGATTGAGGCAGTGTTGAGGTTGTACACGTCTAGGCTAGTAGTTTAGCCATTTTAGAGGTTCGACTCCCAGTCAACTTCTAAGCGAAGGCCGAAGACATCTTGTTTTCTTAACCAGGTGCATAATAGTTCATCCCGTTCCGTGAAGTCAAACTCCTAATCCTTTAACCACTAGTTTTCCGTAACGAGACGTCTTCATTATTGACTGCCCCCTGCAGTTTATTCCGTTACGAGAAGCGTTGCTGAGGGTCAATAATCCAGTGCCTTAACCCGTCACGAGAGGTTACCATTGACAATAAGCCTAGCTAATTTTCCATTGCGTTTCTTTTTCATGGTCCGTTACGTGATGCCTTCGACGATATTCCCGTAACGAGATACCCGTTCCGTCTTGAGCTCTTTGACTAAATCAAGTTTCGAGCGCCTAATCTAATAATTGGCTTCCATAGCAAAACTTATTGTATCCCGCCATTTTCATGTAAACCCCTACCCAACTGTTTATTAAACCAAAAGGCTAATGCAAACTTCTGTTGAATGAGTTCGTTCATTGCATTTTTAGTTAAGAGTGTTATTTGAATTATGTTTTGGTATTTTCAGGCTTAATCCTTTTCCCCTTTTCTCGGTTTCAACAGCGGCTTTAAAACCCCGCCATTGGACCTGGGACCTCGCGCGTAGAATCATTCCCTAGACTTTTTAAACCAACATCTCCCCCGCTGTTTGCTTGCATTCAAGGGATGAAAATGGCCTAACCCACAACTAAAAGCCATAGTACAAGCCGCAACTATCGCTAAGGCGCCGTGTATAACTGGAAAATGTGAGATATTCTAATTAACTTTCTAATCTATGGTTAATCCGCATTAGAGCGGGTGCTGTCTGTTTACTCCATTCCAAATGGTGATCCTTTACATATAATTTACTTGTCATCAGTGTTTCCGACATCAATTACTGTAAAGATGGCAAGGATTTACGCTAACTGATCGCCGAATAAAAATTGTTAGAGAATTGACAAAAAAAATATATAAAGTGTGATGCTAAAATAACAAATCCAGGCTTCTCTAATTAATGCAACGATCACGCATGCGCATTTAGCTGCGGGCTCACGGTCGTATTGGCGGTTTAATTTTATAGCTTGTCACGTAAAGTGAACATGAGACTTAGTTGTTACATAGCCGGTAAACTATCAGGCCCGACCTACAACAATATTAATAAACAAAAACGGAACGTTAAATGTTTAGAGTAAGGGTCTAAAAGTCAAAACCTAGAAGGAACACGGACAAGGTTTGACAGTAAGGGTCTACGTGTAATATTTTGTAAGAGGCTGGTAAGCATTAGACCCTTACTACCCGGCGGTTAGATTAGTTCTAGTCTATTCAGACAGAACGTGTGTATGAACGGTTGTAGCAGGTTTTCTTTGTTCTTAGAATATTGTTATGGAACTTTGGGAACATAATTTTCTTGTGAAGTTCGGCATTTTGTGTGTTTTGATGCTTTAGAATTTTTTTATTATATTTCGTAGATTTACGGTAGAGGATAACCAATAATGCTCTCTGCTGCGAATATCCTGCCATGTTACTAAAATCGAAAAATAATGTTGAACATAAAGCAAAGCAGCAAACGTATACCATACTACCACTGGATCATCGCATGGGTCATTGTAGGAGGATTTCCAGTTTTTCGTAAAAATGTATTTATTTCTGACCACCGGGTAGTAAGGGTCTAATGCTTACCAGCCTCTTACAAAATTTTACACGTAGACCCTCACTGTCAAACCTTGTCCGTGTTCCTTCTAGGTGTTGACTTTTAGACCCTTACTCTAAACATTTAACGTTCCATTTTTGTTTTTGTTTATTAATTCGTGTTACTTCTAGAATTGCAGCTAAACTGTAAAACAGTGCAGATGAATGTCAATATTGAAAGTTTAACACAGAGACGGTGTAATTTCAAGGGTTCACTGCAGACTTGTTAAATTTAAACTTCTTTACTTCCTCCTTAGACATAACGCAATTTACAAAAATAAACATTTAACAATCCGCACATGAATCGAGAAATTGTCCAACAAGACAGTTCGTGCATAGAGTTCTGTCCTTGTTGCGTTCTTGTTGGGAAAAACCTCTCTTCGCGCCAAACCATCTTCAATATATGGGCTAGTTCTCGCTACAAAATATGGAAACAATTTCCGTAAAAGGAACGCACGTGTCTCGCACGTGAAATAATAACCAAAAACCCGGCATTCCAAAGTTGGCCAATGTTTCTTTTCATCGTTCGAGTAGAACACCATAATTAGCTCTAATTATAGTCATTAGGTAATTACGGTCAAGTCAGCAAGCAAGAGATGGCAACTTTACACCTCCAACCCAACGCTGTGATTCGTCCACAACAAATCACGGTAAGTGCAGGCCACTAGTGATGCATATCACCAGGAACGCTGTACAGAAGGCAAAGAACAATCTCCAACCCGCTGAGCACAAACACATCACCGCACTTTGGCTGCACTGCACAACACACCAACACTGCACAACACATTTTGCACACTGCCACCTCTGCACACTGCTGCACACCGCTGCACTCTTCTGCACACCGCTGCACTCTTCTGCACATTGCTACATACCACTGCACTCCACAACACCACTCCACATCCACAACACGGCAACAGGACCATCACAATACCAAACGGCCCCACTGACACACCAAATACGACACACCAATTTTACACTCTGCAGCACTCAGGAAACTCTCTCTTTAACTAGCAATCCATCCACTTATGCTTACAACACACCACAAGAAAGCCTTCAAAAAAACTTTCTCTTCGCTCCATCTCTTCTCTTGCCACCCTAAACACACCATACCACAAAATACCACACACAACAATCCACCTCCCTGGATCCAACTCAAAAGTACTGTTCACCACTGGAGAAAACACATTTTTTGCCATGGCAAACCCCCCTACACTCAGCATTAGGGCGTTTGTCCCCCTTTCCCCAGCAAAAAAAGTAAACATGCAACACATATCCAAACAATGCTAACAATAACACTGTAAACCTTGCATGTTAACAACAACAAGAAAACTTCGTCAGACACAGAATTTAACAACACTTTGGGAGAAGCAAGCGCACACTGCAGCTTGTGAAAAGCTTTCCCGTAACTGCTGCCCCCTCCCACTTTGTCTGGTGCCCCTTTGTTCACACTGACAGCTAAAGGCAATACTAACTTTGCATAGTTATTTTACATGTGCAAGCCATCACTAGTCAATCCTAACCTAGACTTGACTTTTTTCTTCGTGTTTATAACCAATAAAGCAGATTTTGCTTCCACTTTCACCACAACTAGGCACCTACACTTTTGCTTTACCCTTGCAGACAGAGGACCACTAATAACTTCCTCGTTCACTTGTCTGCTCGTGACATTCCCAGGTTTCCCTCCTGAATCCCACACCTGAGATCGCCTGTACAAATCTTTACCAGTCACTCCGTTCTCTCCTTCCACTCCCATGACCTTCAATCCAACCTTATTACTAGTAGTAACCTGTGCAAACTCATCTTTCCATCTTTCCCTCTTTCCATCTGCGATTTCCCTCTTTAACCTCACCTTACTTCCGTAAACTAACTCCGCTGGAGTGAAGTTGGCCGTCTCACAAAAAGTAGACGTACTTGTAAACTTAGCTGGTGCTAAAACATCATTCCCTTTGTCAGGATACTCCAAATCCAAAGCCCTGCCACAGTCTACCCTCGTTCTGTGCAACCTTTCTACAGCCTGAGACTGTGAATGATAAGGCATACTAGTTACAAGGCCGATTTCACACTCCTTCAAGAAACAAGCTGCCCGTTCAGAAACAAACGGTTTTCCAACATTCGATTGGAGTTCCACCGAGAACCCAACCCCTGAACAAATCGCCAAGCTTTCATTTACTACCATGTGTGAGTTAGCCCCCCTGACAGCCACTGCTTCAGGATACCTAGTCGCCCTCTCACAAACCTTTAAGACATGCGTATTTCCGTCAGACGTCACTTTGAAAGGCTTAACGAAATCCACTGCCACCTTAATGAAAGGCTCTGCCACAACCGGAACTAAAATCATTTCGTCCTCTCCTTTCCTCGCACCTTTTCTATATTTCTTACAGATTTCACACCACTCTATCCAATTTTTACATTGTGCACCCATTCTTGGCCCATGCAATACTTCTTGCAACCTGGCAATGTTCGTTTCCGTGGCCATGTGCCCAAAATAGGCATTAACATGTGCCATCTTTACCAGTTGCTCCGTAAGCATTTTTGGTACCACTACCTGGTCACACATTTTGGTGCCATTTGCTGCCGACCATTTCTTACTTAAGTCATCATCCTTCCAAAAAAAAATGTACCTTCAATGTCAGCTGCCACTCGACATCCCTCCAACCCAGGATCAAGCACCTGCCCTTGCTTTAAAACTTCAGCCTTAACAGCTAACAAGTCTTGAATTCCTGCTGTCAACAAACCTCCATTTCCATTCCTTACAACTTTTTTACTAATTTCTGTACTCCTTACAGAGTCGGTCACAACACTAGCTTGTTTACTGACTAAAACATGTTGTGACTGGACAACTGTATCATTTTGTGCAAGCTCATTTATCTTCGACCTTGATACCAATTTCACTGCTTTCAGCAATTACCATATTTTCACTTGCAACATTTCGAACACTTTCCTCCGTTTCCTCACTTTCGACTTTAAAAAGACCATCCAATACATCACCATCAATAAACTGATCTGCAGCCTGCTTTTCGTTAGTTTTCTTTCCATTGATACCCGTCTTCGACCTAGCTATCGCAGTCCGTGTTTTGTTTACCTTTGTTTCAATTTTCTGTAGCTTTTCGTAAGACTTTTGGCTAAGCAGAAAGTCGTACGTTTCGTCCTTGAAAAATGGCGACACGCCGCATTCCAGCATAATGTAGCCATCTTCCGTTGCCAATTTTACCTTTGCCACCGGAAAGTCTGTTACGTTTTGACTTACAACTGACGACAAAACAACTCGTTTCCCAGTGAACGAACTAGGCTCTACTATTTTACTTGAAACCACATCCATAAATGCACCTGTATCCAGCAAATACCTACCAGGTTTTCCATTAATTGTACATTTCTTACATAACTGGCTTTCCACCGACTGTGTACCACTTTTACCTTTAAAAGAGCTAACCTCCTTTCCACTGTGTACACTAGGCAATTGAGTACATACATTTCCCACTGAGGCTTTGGTACCATTGTTGGGACAATCCCTTTTCAAATGCGAGCTCGAGCTACAAATGTAGCACTTACGTGGCTCGTCCGCCTTTAAAGGCGCTCTCCTACTAAACTGGTTATTGTCGTTAGCTTGCGGCCTTGCTTGCGCATTGTAAGCCGAAGCTGTAGTACCATTGCTCGTACCATTATTACCTGAACCATTTCTAGTACTATTGCTATTGTTACCATTACCATTGTTACTGTTCCCATAGTTACTAGTACCATTCCATTGGTTGCCTCCATTGTTTCTGTTACCTTGACTACCTTGATAACCATTACCATTCCGATACCTGCCATAACCATTACCATTGTTACCTCCTCCACGGTAATTATTTCCGCCCTGTGGTCCGCCATTTCCATTGTCAGAACCACTCCCCTGTCTTAGAACTGCTTCTTGGCGATTAGCGCAGTAATCGTCTGCAAGCGAAGCAAAGTTCAAAACAGACTCTTGTTTACCCTTATCAATAAGCCAATCCTTAAAATTACTTCCCACTCCATAAGTTTCTTCCCTTTTTCGTCTTATTTGCTCCACCTGTAGCCTCATGTTTTTAATTCTAGCCTCCCCTTCTAACCTCATGTTTTTAATTCTAGCCTCCCCTTCTAACCTTATTTTCATAATTTCCGCCTCCTTCTCCAACTTTTCTTTTTCCCAAGCTTCTCTTTTCCTCGTTAATTC
Source organism: Lithobius niger (assembly GCA_023313725.1). NCBI lineage: Eukaryota > Metazoa > Arthropoda > Chilopoda > Lithobiomorpha > Lithobiidae > Lithobius > Lithobius niger. Next base: position 2,889 of record JAHWFP010232709.1, on the reverse strand, counting down.
ATCAGCAAACCTTTTATTTCTCAATTCAAGCTCCCTAGCAAATTTCCTTTTATCTACTTCTACTTCTGCCTGATGTTTCTTCTTAACCTTCTCTCGTTTCTCTCTTTCTAATCTTAATTCTTTCACCTGCAATCTTATTTTGTTTAACTCTGCTTCAAAAGCTAACCTCTCTTTTTCGTCCTGCTTTTCTTTTAACTCCCTCTCCTTTTTTTCACTTATTACCCTATTAGCCTCCTCTACAGTTTCAATAGCTGCTTCAAGATCATCCACCAACAAAGTTCCTCCCTCCAACTCACCTTTAAACATAGCCAGAATTTCACTTTTTCGCTCAGGCGCATGCAACCCTAATTCCTCGCACACAGCTTTCAAATCAACCACAGTTTTATCACTAAGCAACTCCATTGTAAAATTACTTAATTACCTAAGCAACCAACAATCAAAAAAAAAATACCACCAACACGCACAACAGTTCCCGCAAGCTTTAAACAACACTTTTTTCCCAAACGCCCCAATACCAAGGTGTAAAAAAAGTTTGCCACAGCTCACCTGTTGCCGCGTTGTGGAGACGCTGCCAAGACGACTTCTACATCCAAACTGACGAACCCAGGCTTGCACTGACGATGACTTCAAACCCTATTTCGCTTCTTCCATTACCGGAATTCGCCGAAGTTTTCCTTCTCACACGACGAAGTGCAGCATTACCGCCCACTCTCGCTGATAGGAATGTTCTCCGTCCCTCGTCCAGTCGCAATCTAGTCTGCCAGCTCAGCTTTTCCGTCTCTTGACTCGTCTTTCTTGAACAGCAGGAAGCCCCTTTAATCTTCCTCCCACGCTGGTTGCCGCCAAAGTCGAAATTCTGCCGTGGAAAGTGAACCCACTGAGTTGGAGAAGCTCACCAGTACCATCTAAGTTGACATTACCGCCGACTTTCGATGCAGCTGTGTCCCTTTAACGTGAAAGTCCGGATGTAAGCCCAAACTGCTGGTTTCTTCGACGTGTAAGCCCAGCTTGACCGCTGTCACCAATGTATTTACTTTACACTTGATGCAGACGCAATTTGCTTCACCACTGCCAATGTAGACACGAAGGCAGCACCCTGACCGTTGAAACTCGAACAAACCGACATGAAATCCAGCTGCTTCCTCGACGTGAAAGTACGGCTACATCGCTGCCGCCAATGTAATTTCAAGGGTTCACTGCAGACTTGTTAAATTTAAACTTCTTTACTTCCTCCTTAGACATAACGCAATTTACAAAAATAAACATTTAACAATCCGCACATGAATCGAGAAATTGTCCAACAAGACAGTTCGTGCATAGAGTTCTGTCCTTGTTGCGTTCTTGTTGGGAAAAACCTCTCTTCGCGCCAAACCATCTTCAATATATGGGCTAGTTCTCGCTACAAAATATGGAAACAGTTTCCGTAAAAGGAACGCACGTGTCTCGCACGTGAAATAATAACCAAAAACCCGGCATTCCAAAGTTGGCCAATGTTTCTTTTCATCGTTCGAGTAGAACACCATAATTAGCTCTAATTATAGTCATTAGGTAATTACGGTCAAGTCAGCAAGTAAGAGATGGCAACTTTACAACGGTAGGCTGACTCTTACTAACACTTAATAATAGAAACAAATCCTTTAATCTTTAGTCTTGCTACTGGCGTTTGCTAATTGGCATTGTTAAAACAATGTAAAACAATCAATCTGGTCGTTTAGAGCTCCATAACCCCTGAACCACTTGACCAATTAAAAAAAGGCCTCATGGAAAGGGCACATCTACAGAGCAATACCTGTAAAATGAGCTAAGAACCAGCTTCATAGGACAAATGGTTTGACCTGTAGAGAGGACAGACGAAAGGTACATCCCCAGAACAAGACCAAGAAGAAGACCAAGAACAAGAAGTTGTGTATTTGGCCCCTCTCTGTATCTCGGGTTTGGTTCACCCGAATTTCATAAATTTAAATTTAAAGAAGTTTACTTTTGACGGAGTTATAAGCTCTCAAAGTTGAAAGTTTAACACAGAGATCCTAGGTCGACCCTTACTAACACTGGCTATCGCCAGTGTTAATTAGGGGGTAGACAAAATGGCCGCCACGACTGGCCCATTTCTTCGAGGTCTGTTCAGGAATTCGCCGAGCAAATAGCATCATTGCTTGAAGGAAGAAATTTTGCACCGTGAGTCGCGACAGTTATTCGTAGGTAGTGGTGATTTTCAAAACAATGATTTTAACTTTTACGTAGATTTGCGTGAGAATTTTTTACAATCTATAAAAGTATTTTTAAATAGTTTTTAATGTTATTATTTTTACTGCACGTGTTTCGGTAATAAAATACTCCACTGCAATCCCAGATGTAAAATTATGCATAAAATTAGCTGAAGCGCACGGGTGGTGTTAAATGCCCTGTTTGCAACACTAGTTTGGTATGTCTGTGTACATCAATGTTCGACCAAGCTAAGTTTCTTCAAATAATTGTTGTGTACACTTGTAAGCACAAACGTTGATTTTCATTTGCTTTGCTCACTCAGTCAGCGCATCCAGTGACTCAAATCTCCCCCACTGCTAATGATCCCCTCTTTCTAACGATTACTTCCATTATATTCTTCCATATCAGCGCGTCGTGTGACAAATCATCTCCCCCACCCCATGGCTGATGATCCCCACTTTCTAATGATCACTTTCTAAAGCACATTGGCAAGCAAGAGCTGATTTTTGTTTGCTTCGCTAACTCAGTCTCCTCCAACTGCTAATTATCCCCTCTGTCTAATGATCATGTTCACGCTGGCGGAAATATCAGAGAATTATGTGACTCAAATCACCCGGCCCCTCACGGCTAAAGATCCCTACTTTCTAATGATCATTTCTATTGTATTCTACCAGTAATGTGCAA
>JAHWFP010232704.1:0-15363 GCA_023313725.1 Lithobius niger | reverse complement strand
ATATTACGACCACTTCTAAAACAATTTACGGAACTATTATAAAATGCACTCATATTAAGCTACTACAAAAAACTTCCGAAAAAAACTCAGCCCCTATTTGGTGTACATCATTTAATTATTATAGAGGTAATGTTTTTTTTCGCTGGTCGAGTATTGTTCCAGGTTTAATTTAAGACTTGAACAAATATTTTCAGGCAAACTGAAAATTATTCCACATAGCCTATTACCGATAAATTATTTTTTTTAACAATGAAGTCCATTTTAGCATCTGACCAAGTCAAGTACTTACTGACGAAGATTTAACGGCTTGTTCGGAATTAGGAATTGGTTCAAGTCTGTTCGACTGTTTAACAGCTTTGTCAAATTCTTTCTTTTCTGCCCTCAGTGACTGAGTCAGAACTGAACTGTTTGGTGGGGGGGGGGGCGACAGAGGGCGCTCCTGGAACCAGAGTGAGCCGCAGAATTTTTTTTTCAAGGCAGCCGCGTTATGCACTTTTATTCTGTTTAATTAAAACTGAACGTAACGTAAGCTTCAATGCAGTCCATTTTTTTTGTAAAATATGCCCCATAAACACACAAACTAAATTCGGCTGCGTATGTATTACAAATTTGCTAAAAATAAATAAATAAATAAATAAAAATCTCAGGTTGTCGAATCGATTTCAAGTTTGGCCTGCCAGTTTTTTATTATTATTTTAATTTCTGGTGGTGACCTGAGTGTTGGGAAGGGGGGGGGGGTGAAATACTTTTTTGGGGGAGAGGGGGGTTCGTTTTCTCCACCCTGAACCACCTCTTGCGGCGTCACTGTCTGCCCTCAAATTTCTTCTGCCAAACAAACCGCGCACAGGCAGAGACTTCTCTTCACTGTCCGACAAACTCCGCCGAAGTATAAGCTTCTCTGCACTGCCTAACAAACAACGCACATGGGTAGACTTCTCTGCACTGCCTGACAAACTCCGCCCAAGGTTCGACTTCTCTGCACTTTTTGACAAACTCCGACCAAGGTTAGACTTCTCTACACTGCCTCACAAACTCCGCGCAATGTGCGATTTCTGCAACTAATTAGCCATCGTACAGTTTTGTCGGAAGCAGTGTTAAGGCGCATTTAAGCTGCGACTCGCTTTTGCATTCTCGCAGCTAGAATTCAATCGCGATAGCAAAGATGTCGTTGCCATAGTAACAACGCCACCTGAATTAGTGAAATCCGACATCGTTTGAATATATACTTGCAGTCTTATAATCCGTGACAATAATATAAAGAATTCCTCATGACGAAATAATTTTCCAGACGCTTCAGAACTCACGTTATTGGTTGTTTTCGTTGCGAGGCGGCAAACATAAAACCGCTGCCATGTAGGAATTTCGGGAGATTTCTAGCTTCTAGCTGCGAGAATGCAAAGGCGAGTACGACACATTTCTCGCTTACTAGCTTTCACTTGGTTAATACTAAGTCTGCTGGCTGCTTCTTGCCTTTACCGAAGAATGTGGCTTTCAAGTTGTCTATACGTTGTAACCCTGGCAACAAAACGGACGCAAATCTCCTCCTCGTGCTTCGCGACACGACGTACGAAGCCTACAACATGACAGCGTCGATTTATGACAACTAGAAAATAATTTTTACTGTTGTACAAGACGACGGAAAGATTTCTGAATGCCGGTATTCGATGAATTGTTTTCGATTCGACAACCCCGAAATGGACGCCATGTCAGATTTTAAATTCTCGCTGCGAGTAGCTATTTATTCTGCCGTCGTTTGATCGCGGCTAGAAGCTTTTTTTTCAGGGAGAAAAGCAAATTTTGGAAATAGCGTGAAATTGCAACAATGTTGTACCAATGTTTAAAATGACTGTTGCATTTTGTTCTTTATCCGTGTTGTTATTTATAGTACATTTAATTTGTTGCCTGTTACCGCATTCATTTACCAGAAACGGGAAATAATAGTAAATAAATAACGGTTGCCTAGCAAATAGCGTTCGGCGAGCAAGATTGCATAAACGCGCCCTTAGTCTTGTCGCTTTAGGGAGCTACAGCTAGTCCTTAAAACAACATCAATGCAATTCTTAAAACAATATACAACGATGAAACTGGTTATTTAGAGACCCATAACTGATGAAGTACTTAACCAATTTTGGTAATTTTTAGAAAAGCAGAAAATGTGCACCCTTATCTGTAAAACTAGCTTTTCAGATCAACTAGTTTGGTCTCTGTAGAACGTTGTACAATAATGTCCTATCAATAAGGACAAGGAAACAAACACTACTTTTCTGATTCCAGCACAGGTCTAGCCGTAAGATGTGTTTCTACATTTTTGTAAGAGTATTGACCAAGCCCAAAAAGACACATACCAAATTTCATTTAAAATAGTTAAAACCATTGCTCGTATTAAGCATAAATATTTTGGCCTTATGCTTAATTTAATCCCATTAAAATTTTTAAGTGCAATTTTAGGTGGCAATTTAAATTAGTTTCTTTCTCAGGTGTTTTCTCACGTATTGAGAAAACAAGAAAAAATAAAGGCAATGTTATAAAACAACTAGCTAAAGCCCGTGTTGTGCACGAGTGGTGTTTGGTGCACTATTTGCAACATTGGGACGGCTTGCTCTCTCATGTGTTTGTTGCGGACGACGTGTTACCCGTCTATGTATTTTGCTCACACTGGCTAACAAACGCTGATTTTCGTTCACTTCGCTCACTCAATGTGCACCTTCCCTGACTCGGGAAGCCGAAACCTTTCATTCGCGGGCTTTGTAATTTTTTTAAAATATTTAATTGAGTTTCACTAATCCTTTTATTTTGATTGTCCACAACAACAGAACCTTTAGCAAGCAGTTAAGGGTGGTGCACGGGTGTTGTTTGATTCACCGTTTGTAACATTGAGATGGTTTGTGCTATCATGTGTTAGTTGTGGAAGGCGTGTATGACTTCTATATGCCGTAGTTTTGAGCATGCTGGCTAACAAACGCTGATTTTCGTTCGATTCGCTCACTCAATCTGTGCGTTCCCTGACCCGGATTCCATGCACTTTCATATGAATATTTCCACCGGAAGTAAATAAATACGCCTTTGTACACTGGAAAAAAATAAATATGCCTTTGTACAGCCAAGTCTAAATCTTTAGCTCGCCGACTTTGTCATTTTTGTTCAACATTTAACGGATTTTCACTAATCCTTTAATTTTAATCATCTAGAACGACAAAACCTTTAGCCAGCGGTTTAATGTTAAATTGCTTATACGTGTAGCATTGTTTTATCCATTAAAAGTTACGTCTTCAGTTTGCGCACACGGGCTTCACTCACTCAATCAGAGCCTGACCCGGACTCCGTGCACTTTCATATGAATATTTCAACCGGAAGTAAATAAATACGCCTTTGTACAGTAAAGTCTAAAGCTTTAGCTCGCCGGCTTTGTCATTTTTGTTCAATATTTAATTTTAATCTAGAACGACAGAACCTTTAGCCAGCGGTTTAATGTTAAATTGCATATACGTGTAGCATTGTTTTATCCATTAAAAGTTACGTTTTCAGTTTGCGCACACGGGCTAACAAACGCTAACTGTCTGCAACGACAGAACCATGGAGGAAAGATTAGGAGGAGGGGAAGTTCCGGGCTTTTTGTGTTAGATTGGCGACAGTGGCGCCGTCTGACGGTTGCCTGGATGAACTACAACAAACATGGCGGCGATCTAGGCAGTTTCGTGAATCGAGGTAGACAGCATCGTGAATATTACAATTTGTGTAACCAGTGGGCTTTGAAATACGTCGATCTCCAGCGGAAACAATAATATTTAGTTGCAGCAAGTTATTCAGGGCTCCTAACATAGCAGCAAGTTGTTTAAGACTCAAAAATCACCTGCATATCGAGAGGTAGTTGTGTCGGCTGCGCAATTTTCTAATCTACCAAACATGGTTTAGCCATGCTCCCTGCTTCCTACGATGATATTCTTTATCAAAACTGGTCACATGTTGGCATATTTCAGGCAGGAAGTCTAACTACACGGGAGAGAGACAGGAGGAGCCAAACTGGGCGAGACGGGAGGAGAAAAGCCAACTGTAAAATGCACGCGTCGTACTACGTGCTTTATTTACCTGTGTAACAATGTCACTGCTTGCTTCGTTTACAGGAATAGCATTTTGAAAACTTACCGTACACCATAATAAACCGAATGGCGAAAAAAAAAACAGTTTTTCAGCAATGTATGAATCGCAGGGCTGCTGCCGTAACGCAATGCTAAACACCCTTACGTGGTATTCAGCTAATTGTTAATAAAGCACTAGAGCCTACAATCTGTGAATTTTACCATCTTACAACTGTTTCATTAAGGGACCGTTCATTATTTATCAACGCAAATTTTGTTAACCATCATACATTTAAAAAAAAATGTGCGAAACTTAGGTCAACACAAGGTCATAATGATGCAGTTGTTTAAGGCGTGGAGGATGGAGATTTTGAAGAGTTGGAGTGAAGGTGGGGTGGGGGTGGAGTCAATCATATCTTACGGGGGGAGTCTAGCGTTGCGCTGCAATGATGGGACAAAGGGGGAAGTTCAATGGGGGAGGGGAGCAAGATTCGAACACAAGGCAATTGAACTAAATTAAGTCATAACCAGTCTTAGGTGGTTCAGTTGTAGGATGGAATTTAATAAAAAAAGCTCGCCTGATTTACACGTGTGGACTGGGTGACAAGCGAAGTGGGACTTCTAATGACATTCAATAAAAGAAGTTTGACTGAATGTGTGAGGCTGTGGCATTAAATAAAATGGCAGATGGATAATGAAATAGGCTTACAATTACCCCTAATGCCCGTTTCACCCTAACATAAACTAGACCTACTTCACCCTTACATTCGAATTTGTCTGCTTGAAGCCTAATCATAGTCAGGCCTCAAGCGGACAAATTTGAGCGTAAAGGGTGAAAGTGGGCCTAGTTTAAAAGCGGGTTGCCGCCAAATGCAAGTACGTAGCATGTATCGCCATCAAGTTCTCTCTAATGTTTGGTTGCAACAAGCAAAGGAATGCACAAAGCAATATTTTTTTAACACAGCAAACAAGCCACGTGCCTCCTTCATAATTGTGAAATAATTTGGTACGTCCTCGTGCACCTGGAAGCAATCTGTAAAGATTAACGATATCACTGCCACTAGATGGCGCCACGATAGAGTAGAAAGTAAATACCGTGGCGCCATCTACTGGCAGCAATATCGTTAATCTTTACAGCTTGCTTCCAGGTGCACGAGATCGTACCAAATGTTTTACTCAATAATTACGGAGGCACGTGGCTTGTTTGTTGCTTTAAAAGATGTTGCTTTATGTATTTGTGTGGCTTGTTCCGAGCAAACACTGGTGCGAACTCGATGGCGCTACATGCTATACATTTTCGTTTCGTGGCAACCCACCTTTAAGTTAGGGTGAAAGGGGAATTAGGGCTAATTTAGGGTTAAGAAGGCCAAATGGGAAAGAGTGGGGAGATACTGAAGGGGAACTGGTGCTGGCCAGATCGGAGAGGTAGATAGATTAAATTGTTACACTGGCCCCGATCCCGATGGAATGATCATTCGGCATACCGACTTGGCTGAGGTCGAATTGTCTCGTGCGATACAACAATGCTGTTACTTTTGATGCATGACGTTTGCAATTTAAACCGATTGAATGCGGAGAAATTGCCTAAACACTGATACAATGCCTTTCAGCTTGCCTAAAGGCTGATTTGTTTCAAATTGAGAGTCTTGTTGAGGCTTTAGGGAAAGGAGACAGCATTGTTTGAGGTTATCTTGAGGCGCAATTTGGCAAGTGACACATCAGCAAATTGTTAAAAGAACGCTACAGAGGGCTGTCAGCCTGAGAAAGAGTAGGCTGTCTCCGTGCAGCTTTCATGAGTTGGTTTTAAAGTTGAAAATTTGAAAATAAATAAAGCATTGAACTACATGTATTTGAATGGATCAATAACATTTTTATGGTCCCTGGGTTGCCGGTTCTACAAAAATGTCATGTAATGCGCGTGTGTAAGATGTCCTGCGTAAAAATTCTAAACGTTGATATCCAATCGCTGTTTATTGAAAAGTTTTTATAATGACACTATATACACAAAATTCAATGATTGATAAACCTAAGTAAGGTAGCACCAGGCCACAGAGGTTAAAATCAAATACAAAGAAAAATGCTGAAGAATGTGATACATACAATGAGAAAAACACTAGAAACCTAGGTTTATGTTACTGTGTAGTGTTAGTTTGTTTGATTCCATACAAAGTTTGTAATCGTTTAACCTTGGATTAAAAAAAAAGTTGCGATGAGGTTTTTCAGCAGTCCGAGCTTTGGTTTCTCAGCCGTCTGGGACGATAGGCTAGTACTGCTTATTTATTTAGGCTAGTTAGTTGAAGGTTAGTTAGTTAAGATTAGTTAGTTTAATAGGCTAGTTAGTTGACGAGCTCCGACGCCTAAAACAAGGTGGGAAAAAAAATCATTTTTTACATAAAATGCAATAAAATTTTATGCCAATTCAATGACTTGTCCAATAAAACCTAGAATTCCAATTTTGAAACAAAATATCAAACCGCAGTTACGACCTTACGTTGGACTCATGGAGTCACTTGTCAAATTCTATAAAAATTCAAACTAAAATTAAATTTGCTAATTTTAATTCTAATTTTTTATAGAATTTGACAAGTGACTCGAATTCCATGAGTCCAACGTAAGGCCGTAATCACTGCAACTCAACTGAACTATACATTGAAAACCAAACTAGTTCAGAAACCAATCTGACGCACCATCACTTGGTTAAACAAGGGTTAAACATGCAAAGGCTCGCCGCTTAGCTTGTAATTCATATGGCATCTCCCACCAAACCTGCTCAGCCGTAGATTTTAGCCGCTTTGATTTTGGTTTTGCTCGCCAGGATGAGGCTGCTGAAGTAGGACGCGATGGTGAGGCTCGTCAACTCGCTAATCCTATGTTTGCGCCGTGTTATATATGTAGAGTGCCTCCTTGGGATATTTTTCCGTGGTATGTTTATTTCGGTGATTTATTTTCCGGTGATTTTTATTCCAGGTATTTATTTTCCGTGGATTTTTTTCCAGAACTATTTTTCTGGTTTTTTCTTCCCCGGCAGCATTTTTTCCCTCAAAATGGGTCACTGATTCGTATTGGGTCAGTGGGTGATATTGTTTTGCTGGGTCAAAATGGGTCAGTAAGTCGATTGGATTATTCTCTCAAGTTGGGTCAAAATGGGTGAGTTGGTCGTGGATCACTTGGTTCATGGATAACAAAAAATAATGGGTCAGTGGGTTGGTCCCACCCCAACTCTGAGGAACATGAAACTAATTTTGAGGGCATGCCTAAAATTTGGGTGCCTGTCTTGACGAGATTGGACGTTAAATTCGTAATTGCCCGTCGTAGCATCTGAGGGACTACAGTCAGTCGTATTTCAGGAGGTGAGTTAAATTGTTTGTATCGAGGATGATGAAACAATAGTTGGACCGTTCTTCCAGTCAAACAATGGTAAGGAGCAAGGGAGGGCGACTTATGGATTATTATTGTAACCAACTTGCTAGTGGTGGTGGGATTCGATTCTGTGTTCAAGGCGCGTGGAGAAGACTGGCCTAGCCGCTCGGTTGTGCATGCTCACTTTGTTCAGGTTCACCGGGAACCCCTCAAAAAGCTACGACGCGCGCAGGGACTTAAGTTTGCCCTTTTCTCTTAATGGCGTGGGCTCATTTGGCTGCAATCACGCGGGGAAAAAAAAGACGATTTATTTTAAAACACTTTCCAGGGTGATGCAGAACAACTTGGTCGATCTGCCAATACATATCCTGTATCCCGCATGCATTTATTAGGTAATCCTGATCAAACGATGCATGATTGATCGGCAGTCGAGTAGAGGCTGAGGCTCAGGTGTTACGACGAACCCGCGGTTAGCGGAACAGGCCGTGCGCATGCGCTGTTTCCATGCTTTACGTCCTTGCGGTCGGGCAGCGTACCATTGATCGTGGCCAAACATGCGCTCTTAAAAGTGGACTAGGCTTAATCTATTAATCAGTAGCTGACCTACCAATCAAGAATAAACAAAGAGGAAAGAATTGAACCAAGTCAAGTTGGCAGATAGGGCTTGCCATGCGTAGGTGGGTCTCGTGATAAGAAGCGTGATTTTTCGCCAGTTTTTGGTACTTGATCGACTTTCTATTGCAGCGGGTCCGTTGCCCCATCAGCGCTAAGTAAGCTGCTTTAGTGATATATACGTTTCTTTTGGTCTTGTTTCTTACTTGTGTGCAGGGTTTATTCTGGGCTGGAACGATCCAGAACACCATTTTAGTTCTTTTTCCGACGCTGGAAAGGCGTTACGGTTATTTTTGCTGTTGCATTGGCTAAAGTGTTTCTGCGGTGGTGATCCGTACTTTTCCAAACCTTTCTTGTTACCTCAAAAACAGTTGCATGTCAAAACTAAAATATAGACAAGTTAGAATAATTTTTATCAGGTTTCTGTTTTACAGTTTTTTTTTTTTTTGCAGTTTTTCACAAGCAGACGTACAATGCTGAAAATAGCTCAGACCAACTGCGAATTAAGACTCATAACTAGGACCTCGTCATTTCCACTGTCGACATAATAGAGCGGGCTCAGCTCTCGTTACTGTTTGGCAGGTTTCCCTCTTCCCGCTTGTGCCCCTATACTACTGCCTCAACGGCGTGTCCTCTTTACGCGAAGCTATACAATTAATTAGGACGTTGGACAACAACCAACCATATAATCGATTTAAGTTGCGTAAATCTTTATTTCAGGTTCAGAACGATCCGACTTTCCGTGAAGTAGACTTTTAAATCCATTAACAATTAACGCCTTTAACAATTAGACACGGCCTCGGCTTAACAATTGATACGCCCAAGGCTCTCTCGTTATTGTTTGACTGGGTTCATGCCTGTTCCCATTTTGTCACCCTGATATTTCCGCAACCCCATTCCGATTCCGAATTTTTTTTTTTAGACAAACCTTGTCCTGGTCCAGTGGCTACTGCATGCAAAGTGTTGGTTGGATAGTCCTTGTGGTTTTCGCGTGATGCACGGTCTAAGCTTGGACGAATGATTGGGTTGGGCGCATGTTTGGCCCAATCATTCGTCCAAGGTCTAAGTTTGCAACGGAAAAAAAACCACAATGGCAAAGGAACCCATCATGTTTGCGTCATAGGAAGTAGTGATATCATAGCCAAAATAGCAGCCACCAATTTGTGGTCCGAACCGAGATTATTTAAGCTCAAATGACAATCACCAAGGAGATCCAGTTTTGAAGCGGTGGTCTACTGATTTAAAAGGAACAAAAGACAGCATTTCTAAGGTATCAGTCGAGTTACATTGACCAACATTTTCTGCACTTAAAAAATAAAAACTCTTCTTTATCTTCGGACAGTGATAATAACTATTTTAAAAATAAAGTTTCTGTTTAAATGTAACATATTGAATTTACGAAATCAGCGGTTTTAGGAACAATAATTATTTCAATATTAGACCATTCCCAACTCTTCAAACAAGCATTTATTTTCATCAGGGGAAACTCGGGATTATATCCTGCTACTTTTTGGAACTTTTCGTCGCATTATTATTTACACCCGGATGCCTGAAATCACCGGTTGGATCTCTGGTCTGAAAAGACACGCTGCTAGCAGTCGCCTCCTATAACAATGGCGAGATTACAATGATGTCCAATACAGAGACGTCAGGAAGGATAAAAGTTGGAGGGGTGTAAACCAGAAATTTACCGACATAATTTTCCATCTAGCCAAAAATGTATGTAATTTTTCCGACTGATTTGCCGACTGATCAAAAATTATGTAATTTTGCCAACTTATTTGCCAACTGACGAAACTTTGGAGGAGTGTGACACCCCCCCCCCCCGCACACCCCCCCCCATAAAAACGTCCCTGGTCCAATATCGTCCGAACTTAGAAGCGGCACACTAGCGTGTGTCTAGATAAACGTATTTATCGGCCGGTATTTAACTTAAACTGCTTAGCAACGCCGTTGACAACGCCAGCTATAACAATGGGAATGCGTTCTCAAAACTCTTTTTTCTTGGAGTTTCTTGACCCTCGCCGTCATTTACACGTTGGCGATGCCATCGGGGATCAATGTGTCCCTGGCAGGTCTAACCTTGGTGGTAAGACTTTCGTGTCCCCCACCCCACCTCCGTCTATTCCATATTCCCGGCCATTGTTTTATTTATCTACTATTTATTATTACTATTGTTTTTTTATTTTTTTTATTTTATCTTATTGTTGAAATTCAATATACCTAACTTCTTATCTTTTAAATACGTTAATTTTACGAAAAATAACATTTAATTGTGGCTGGCTGTTAGCGACTCCCCTGTCCTTGCCAGACCCGTTGCTATTGTGACAAACTTTGATTTATTATTTATTTTGCTCATGGTCGCATCAACCAACTCTGGTCCAAAATTATTAACGCATGACGTCACTTTCGGCAGAAGCAGTCGGTTTTGGTGTAATCAGCTGCTGAGATGTTAGATGAGGGGTTTAGGAATGTGCTCAGTGTGTGGAGCGTGCTTGCTGGTAAGGATACGACTGCATTTTCTCTTCCAATAGGATCGTAGAGTTGAGTGGACGGGTAAACCGCCTAGTGGCAAATAACCTTCACATGAGGGATTAATTTCCGAAAATACCCATGAAGCAATTTGCATGTGATCCTATATTTAGTTTAGTTTAATTTATTGAGCTTAATCGGTCCGATACACCAATCAGTTATTTGTCCTCTGTTTACGTGTAGATGATTTTTTGATGATCTGCACATGAGACTTACTTGCAAAAATGGTTGCTTTAATAAGTAAGCAATTCACTCTATTAGCACCATCCAACACTTTGTGCTTAGGATATCTTCTGTAATGCACTTAGGTAGATGTAGCCATTTCTCAAATTAAGTATATAGACTTGTTACGACATATGAATTAGAAGATTTTAAACCTGAAGACGCTATTGCTTGTAAGCCAGAAAGTAGACGATTGCATAGAATCCAGACCATTTGATGTAACATGTTATGGGCAGTTATTGGTTTTTTACAATGTATATCTCAAGGTATAATAGGCCAGACATAACTTTTGCTGTTTTCTTACTCTCGAGGTTTAATGATTCCCTTATGTGGCGGACTTGGAAGCTACAAAGCGAGTGGTCAAATACTTGAAATGTAATAAACAAAAACGGAACGTTAAATGTTAAGAGTAGGGGTTTAAAAGTCAAAACCTGTAAGGACCACGAACAAGCTTTGACAGTAAGGGTCTTGGTGTAAAATTTTGTCAGTAAGAGGCTAGTAAGCATTAACCCTTACTACCCGGTGGTTAACTTAATGACTTAAGCTGATTTTGTAAATGTAACTTTGTAAATATAGTTCTATCCTATTCCGACAGAACGTGTGTATGGCCCGTTGTAGCCGTGTTTATTTTCTTGGATTATCATTAAAGAACTTTTAAGAATACAATTTTCTTGTGAAGTTTTACATTTGACTTTTGAAGCTTTAAAATTTTTGATAATCTTTATGGGAACTATTCGGACCAATTCTGGACAATCTTTCGGCCCCTATGATGATCAGAGGTTTCCCAGATCAAATCCCCGGGTTGGCACCTCCCTTTACCAGATATTTCTTCTTCTCTAAAAAGTCTGGTAATGTTCAAAATTGGGCCGGTTCAGCCTTACATGCATTTAATTGCTTCGGCTGACTTAAGGCTCAAAAGAAATTAATCTACAATTTAAAAAAAAAAACGAATTTCGTACATTTAAGAAAATTGACGACAACCAATAATGCGCTCCGCTGCGAATACGAAAACCGAAACAAATTTTGTTTTTAATTTGAGGAAAATCGCCCAATAATAAGCATAATTTCAAAATGGATGCCTGTTTTCAACATGGCAGCCATTAGCAATTACTAGTGATGGTCGAACATACTGTTTCCCTTGGTATCGACTACTTCATCTCCGTTTAAATTTCAAAGAAATCGGACAATAATAAGCATAATTTCAAAATGGCGGTCTGTTTTCAGGGTGAAGTCCATTCCAGATTAACAATTGCGATGGTACAATTGCGATTGTTTCATTTGATATCAATCGCCTGGCTCGTTAATGAGAAAATTCTGAAAAAAAATCGGAATTTTCCTTGTGGCGGTCGTAGGTTAGAAAGAGTACATTCATCCGGAGATAGTAGGATTCTTATCTACACTGAACAGTGGGACCAATTATACACGCTACGGTGTAGGATTCGTACCTACACTGAATGTGAGGTACCATTCCTACGCAGAACATTAGGAATTGCTTCTGCACAGAACGCTACCTTTGTGCGATTATGTATTACATTTAACAAGTAGGATTAGTGAGTGTACCGAACAGTATTCAGGAATCAACAAGAATGTTATGTACGCCGACATAAGGGAGCGTTCACAAATTACGTAACACTTCTTTCTAGCAATTTAAACCCCCGCTCCCCTTTGTAACACTTGGCTTGACCCCTCCCACCTGAATATACGTAACATTTTCTAACCCTCCCCCCCCCCCACCACCCTTCAGTTGTATATAGGTTTCTTTTTGGTTGAATTCGTTTTTATGACCAGTTCGTAGTACCTAGGGATGTAATGTACAGGTATTTGTAAAAAAAAAAATTACGTCGTAAACAGATGTTAGAAAACTAGTTTAGCTAAAAGAATGTAGGTTAAATCTTTTTAAAAATGCATCGAAAAATTAGTGTGTTATGCAACACTTCATCATACTACCCCTCCCCCACCGTAACAGATGGTAACACATTTGCTGATCCCCCCCCCCTCCTCCAGGCGTTACGTACTTTGTGAACGCTCCCTACTTGTACGTAGGAAGAACTTTATTTTTTAATCAGCAAAATAGTATTGTTTCAGTTAGCACGTAATGGCTTTCTTCTAAATAACTATTTCAGTTCAACTAAAATAACCTTGAAAAGGCACATGCCCACACAGGAAGCCATGATTTGAGCTTATTCACATGATTTTAGGTAGTGTAGTTTGATCTTTAGAGCGGACGACCGACGAAAGGTGCATCCCCAGAAGAAGAAGACCAAGACCAAGAATAAGAACAAGAAAAAGAAGTTGTCAATTTGGTCCTTTCTGGGTCGCTGATTTGGCTGGACCGAATATCACAATTTTTGGATTGTAGACAGGCCTTGGCTAGTCGAGGCTAGATTCCCAATTTGGTTTAAAAGTGTTCACTTTTGACGGCGTTATAAGCTATCAAAGTTGAGAGTTTAACACAGACCCGAGGCTGACCCTAATTAAACTGGCATCGTCAGTGGTAATACACATATAAAAACATTACATATTCAGTGAAGTCAAACTTGTGCCGCCATTGGAATGTCTGATGCCGCCTGGAGTAAAACTTTTGACGGAAAAGATTTTAGCAGATATCGCAAATCGCCTACTAAACACCCATGGGCTGCTAAAATTAATTCGGTAAAAAAGAAGGAGGTGGGCCGTAACAAAGTTATAATTCAAATCTTACTTCTGTCCAGAGATAGTATTTAGGCTTAACTCCATAGTGGAAAATTCGTTGTTTATGTAAGCGATCATTCACTTACGTGATATGAGTTTGGTCTGGCATTAATGCAATGCCTTTATTCTCATTTGTTCATGAATTTAGTTTTTAATTTACTTAATCTTCTTACATTATAAACCAAAGGCTCATAGCGGAAATGAAGCAACCGCAACGACCCCCGGAAGGGGAACAATGAAAACGTGCGAGTGTGTCAATTCTTTGGCTTGAAGTTGAAACTGGGACGTTGTTGCCCTGAAAAGAAGTTGAAGTCTGCGGCCTTGCAGTGCTGGAAACACCGGTTCTCGTCAGATCCCCGAAGTTAAGCAGCATTGGGCTGGATTGATACTTGGGTGGGTGACCACCTCTGTTGCAGACATAGGGCTTTAGGGCTTCGGGCAGATGTCCAGGAGTGGTTAACGCTCGTTAAACCCTTTAAACCCTTTGAAGTTGAAATTGGCACATTGCCTCGGCTAACAATTGGCTCTAACAATTATCCTTCTAACTAAACACCGTGGTAATCTCAAGGGCAAGTATTACATGACGTCATGCACACTTCCTTTTCACACGGTACGCATCGCTTAAGCCACAGCGAAACACTGGGAGTGGGGGGTAGGGCAAAGTGAGCTGTTACCATTAAGCATACAATTACGCATTAACTGAACCTAGAAGAGAACAAACAAACAAGCACGGGGCCCGGGAGCCTGGGAGCCGGGTACGTATTCAACTACGTATAGCAAAGAGGAGAAAGGGAAGGAAACCAAGAGAAGAGGGAGAGGACGGGATAAAAGGAGGAGGGGAGAGGGGAGGGACAGGATTGGCGGAAAGGGGGAGTGTTACACAAACAAAAATCGACTGTTGCAGTGAACGATCAGGCAGCACCGAGCAAATACTGGGAAACAACCACGGGTCAAACAAATCCCTGGGCGAAGCCGGGTACGATGCTAGTCTGTTTTATATATGAAGCTTTTAGTTAATTTTGGTGCAAAAAAAACACCACGATTTAAGGGGATGAAACATCGATGTCTTTGAATGTAACTAGGAAATTTCACGATTTCTGAACTTAAGACTGCACGTACATCTACTCGTCTAAATTTTTTCCCGGTTAGGGTTGTGAAAATTTGGAACGCCCTTAAGGCAACAATGGTCAACCAGGACACGGTGCTTGGTTTCTGTCGAATGCTAAATTCATGTTCATGTGGGAAATTGATTTATTTATTATATTATTATTATTATTAAGCATTTTAGGGAGTGGAGCGTAGCTTTGCCAGGGCTGTTAATAGGTGATTTACAGTACATGGTTATGGTGTTGGGTGTTTTGATTTTCTGGAAATTTCAGAAACACACCATGGTAGGTCTCAGTAGCACCGAAGCCGAGTAATAATCTAACGGAATGTATACGTGAAGTAATGTGGACAGTACAGTTTTACACCCTGAAATAGGAATGGATGGTACAAGACCAGTTACAATTCTTACTGATAATCAGTCTGTTATTCGTTTAATTAAAAGACTTGACTTGATTATGTTCAAAGCATTACGTCTATAAATTATGTGATGTTAGAGACAACATAAAGCATGGAAATATTGAATTAGAATATGTCCCTTCAGAAGATTTGGTACCTGACGTGCTCACTAAACCACTAGCTTTATGTCACTTACAAATTTGAAAGATTAGTTTGTTTGATGGGACGTCCTGACGATAGTCATGTTTTATCAAAATGTATAGCTCACCGTACGCTAAACACTAACGTTTGTATATAACTAACATTTTTTTCTCTGTCTGGCGGCTAACATCGAGTTAATATATTTTTTTGTGTGTGTTTTAATGTG
>JAHWFP010232703.1:0-14766 GCA_023313725.1 Lithobius niger | reverse complement strand
CACGTATTAGTGCGACGCTGATGTCTTACATGTCTTTTTCTAATATCTGTTCCTTTAGGGCTTTAAGTTTTTCAAGGCTTACATCCGTATTTTCTACGCTTAAGCGTTTTTTAAAAGTAACACCATTATTTTTGAACAACTACAATCACTGTCTCAGCTTCACAATGGAGGCCCCAGATTCTAAATTTATTTTCTTTTTGGACATTACGCTCTCGATTAACGCATTTGGCCACACAGAAGTTCATACCTATAGAAGACCATCGCAAAGCAATCCTGTACCATACTTTCAACTCAAACTCAGCATTCCTAAAAATGAAATACAGTGTAAGAACTCACACCACCCAACCAGAACACCTCTTTGGAAAAATTTTGTAATATTAATATTTACAAACATTTAAATCCATTCCAAACAGGATGGAAACCCTACGGCTCTACAACTCTTGTTGAGCCGTTGGCTTTCCATCCTGTTTAATCTTTATTTCACGTTTGTGTGGTCCATCTGTTTTACTTGGTGTGTGACGAGGTAAATTAGGATCCCTCCAGTAGCTATTGGAAGGTGTATGTGTTAACGTGTTAAATGCTGCCTATGGACGTTTCCTTTAGGTTGCGTCGGTATGGCTCAGCGGTACGACCTTGTCTTTTCGTTTCAAAGGTCGTGGGTTCGATTTCCCGCTCAGGTAGTCTGACATAGAAGTCCAAAAGGCAACGCAAATAGGTTTGCATCTGTAACTTTTTTTGCTATTCACTCCACCTAGTCACCAGGATTCCTAGCGTGACTTCACTACATCATAAAACAACGTCTCATCCCTTTCACAAATTTCAAAAACAATAAACTTCATTGTCACACAGAACCCCATCAGACCTCTGCAAAAATACAACAGAACCCCATCAGACCTCTGCAAAAATACAACAGAACCCCATCAGACCTCTGCAAAAATACAACAGAACCCCATCAGACCTCTGAAAAAATACAACAGAACCCCATCGGACCTCTGCTACACAGCCAAGGTATTCAACTGGCCACCAAAAAAAAAATATGAATATATAAATAAACAAAATCACCCAACCTCAAACTATCTCTCCAACATAAAATTCAACCAGACTTCAAACTTCCAACACACCTGAAAAGAAACAACATTCACCAAATTCCTTGTCAAAATTACTCATGCAGCACCACCTATACAGGACACAGTTAGGTAAGGTTGACTGAAATAAGAAGGTCCCACAAACTCAATTTTAAACTAAACGACAACAACAAATCAGTGTCATAACTCATTAAAATAAAACAGGGCCACAAACCTAGCATTTCGAGAGGCCAGATTTCATTCCAAATTCCGAAATACTGCACAAGGCTTACCCCTGAAACTCTGTGTATCTCCTTGAACGGCACACAGGTTCAAAATCATGCACTGCCAGCCGTGGTAATACTCTTATATCCTGTGTGATTTCAATAATGTGAACGTAGGATTTGCCATATTTCAACCTTCAATTGAGCCGTTAAATTTTACCAAATATTGATGACATGTAGATTTAGTTACGCAATTAGGTTCCATGCACTCTTCGGACTGGTTTAGCAATACTAAACGGATTTCCTGCATATGGACGGAGGCAGATAATGCAGCGTGTAGTACTCTTCTTGGCAAAATATATGTAAAATAAAATACTTTACCTTGTGACATGTTTTCATATACGTATCACATGATGCTCAACATTAATGATTTATTTTCTCATAGCAATCGAAACATAAATATGTCATTTAATTGGTTAGCTTACCAATACCTTACACGAAACGCATCCGTACAATGTTGGCGCAACCGTACAATGTTGGCGCATCCGTACATATTTGGCGACATGCACAGAAGGCGCAACTAATTCATCCAAAAGGCAGCATTTCGTTACCACTATCAATTTGAAAGTTTACTTGGACGTAATTTTGCATACAAAACACGCAGCTAATGTGTCTCAGAATTCAGTATTACTAAATTTTGCACTTTAGAAGCTAGATGTCGGGTTAGTATCGATTGATGAAAGAGTTGAAAAATTGGTATGGAAATGGAAAAAGTGAATTATAGCCTCAATTCCAAAAAGGATTTTGCAAACATTAGGCTTTTGAAGAGGCAAGTAACTTTACAACAATGGCCATTGTACTACAAAGTATTCTATGTACTGATGTCTGAACCGGTAAAAGCGTTGTTATGTAGAGGGGGGGGGGGATTGAGGCTTAATAGCGCGTCGACAACTTGGTCATTAGCGCCAACCTCAGTCACAGTGCAGTGCAGTGCAGTGGTGCAGTGCAGTGCAGGTTTTACAAACAAAAACTTTAAGTTTGCCGTGAAAGGTGGGTTATATGATTGTAGTTTCACTTTACTTGTTAAAAGGTACATGGATAATTTTTAATTGAAATTTTTATTCGTGTACCTTTTAACAAGAAAAGTCGAACTTCATATAACCCATCTTTTCCGGCACACTTGAACTGGTTGCCCCCGAATCCAATAATCCTAGGTACTCAAAACCACCCACTCGGATAGGCATGAGTGGTTGATCACACAAAATGAGTCTCCTCAACCAGTCCTTTAGTATGCACTGTGTATCACTCGACGTTTTTGTTTGTAATCCGTGTACCTTTTTAGTATCTATTGCCATGTCCTCGACAATTGAATTGTAGTGATGTTTATTGCCAAACTTGGCGCGGTTGAATAATTGCTGGCCAGTACTTTATTTTTTATTTTTAAAGGTGTGAACGTGCGCGGATGCAGTAATTGCTGAAACAATTCAGCTCAGCTCTGAAAGCATGCATCTGCGAAATAAATACGCCATCCTATTGATTCTAAGTGCCAGCCTCGAAATTAGCAATATAGCTTAGTTTTCTTTAAAACTTTATGCGTTTATAGCTGAAACACGGATTCTTTCATTTCATTCCATTTATATCACGAATCCTTGAACCCCAGGACGCACGCTCCACACACTACAAACTATAAAATTACTAACCACAAAAGGAACACAGAACCAACCACTGCTTTACCGTGTACAAAATTCGCACCAGTATACGGTGCACTAAGCACTATGTGGATTCTTTCGTCAGATTTTATTAGAGGCCTTGGCACACAGCCGTACGCCCCTCCTAACCTAAAAATACACATTTAACTACATCAAGAACTCGACCAACTTAATAGACATCATCACAAACCAACAAACCCACACACCAGCGTGAACAGCATTACGCACAACTCCATAAGAACTCCAAGTTGCACCAACCCCAACTTCACAACTCCAAGGTGCTCTAACTCCAACTCCACACTTTGGTACTCATGACAAGGCCGCCTTCTCATTCCCATTTAGGGAAAGTACCAGCGGCACACTGCTACAACTCTCCAACAGCAACACCTGACTAGAATAGCACAACACTTGTACGGGTGTACACTAAACACTTGTCTTGCACATGGGCCCAAAAAACTACAGCACACAGCACAGCTTGCCCACCTTCTCTTTCCAATTTAGGGGAAGTTCCAGCGGCACACTACCACGACACGCTGGCCGCAGCACCAGTTGACCAGTTGACTATAGGTGACGGTGAGAATCGCATGAGCAAATGCTACACTGCGACCCCCGTTGCCTTGCAAAACCTGGCTATACAACGTAACCAGCTCAGAGCTTGCTTGCCTGGCGCAGCCGACAGTAACTGATGAAACGTTGGGGCTGCTCGTAAGTACCTGGATATAGAGACACGACAGCACGCATACAAGGGGCACATCACAAGGAAATGCTCCGGCGTAACCTCGACCTTACACATAGGGCACAGGGGAGAACCAACCCACGCAAAACGGAATTGATGGCCCTGTAATAGGGAGTGGCCTGCTCGCAACCTCGAAAGCAATCTCGCTTTAGCATACCGTAACTTGTATAGGACAGAACGCCCACCACAGATTGGTTGAATCTGAAACAGCACTCTGCCCTTGTCAAGAGTTGCCCACTCTCCTTGCCCTCGCCGCAGGAGCCACTGGTGGAGTAAGGGCCTCATAGTGGCTACAGACACAACCTGAGAAACTGGTGACACATCAAGTGCAACCGCTTCAGGTGCAAGTCCATCGGCAAGTTCATTTCCCGCTACACCATTATGCCCCTGTATCCACCGCAAAACAACGATCCCGCGATGCAGGGCAGCCAACAGCTTCCAGCCAATGGTGTAGACAATCGGGTCAGTGACAGTAAGGCTCTGAAAAACCTCACGTAGACGGCCTACACAGGCTAGCGAATCTGTCACAACAGCAAAGGATGACAACTCCAAATCAAGTGCCACATCTAACGCTACCGATATTGCAGCCATCTCACACATCGTGCTTGAGGAGGCTGTCTGCATACTCCTCTTGAGAGTTACCTTCAGGGCAGGTACACAGACACCCAGTCCACCGCGCTGCATGGCAGGGACAAACGAGGCATCACAATATACCTCACAGTCAACACTTAAATTATTGAAGACCCTCAGCACTTCGGGGCACCAGATCCACGGACAGAAAGGCTTAGCCCAACCGACATCAAAGCAACAACTCGAAATGCTGAGTAGGGTGGACACACCACTACCTGCAACTCCAAGCAGGCTCCTTGCTTTGGTAGGAAGTCTGCAGTAGTCATGCAAGACTTGCCCCACAGGATCACATTTACCCCTACTCAAGTTGCGCATACACAAGACAGCTAAAAGTTCCACTGCTCTATACTCAAGGGACGGTTCACCACACTCAACCCAAATCGCTTGAGCTGGTGTTGACAGCAAACAGCCCGTAACAACCCGGAGACATTCATTAACAGAGGTCTGTAGCTGACGCAGATGACGCTTCGACAACAGAAGAAACGGAAGATGGTAATCAAGGCCCGCCCTGATGAAAGTTTTGTAAGCTGCCAAAAGTGCACCACGAGTCACGGACACATGTCTCACTAGCGCCTTTAGAACAGACGTACGAGACTGCACTTTAACACGAAGTTTAGATACATGGGCATTCCACGTGAGTTCCGCGTCTAGGAGTACTCCTAGGTACTTAACTTGTGACTTAGGCCGTACTGGAACACCACCCACAACAAGCATGGACATGCTATTACTGATGGCTCGCGTCCTCGAAAACACGACAACCCCAGTCTTGGAAGGAGCCAGGTGCAAGCCTCTTTCTGCCAAACGAACAGACACCAGGTCAAGTGCACGCTGCGCAAGCTCAGCCAGAAGACCTAGATCTTTGTAGATTCTTTCATTTTACCCAACAACAATCAACAGTTTAGCAACGACATAAAGCGTGCACGACGAATGTGCCAGGCGTTTGCTGATTGGCATTGTTCCCTAATTACAATGGTTAAAACAATAACACTGATCGTCAGGATCCCGTAACTCCGGAATGGCTGGACCAATTGGAAAAGTGGTCTCTTTGAGGATGAAGGTCAAAGAAATTTCTGACTGAGATCATGTTTCAGATTTTAGAAATGGTGGCACACAAGAAGAACAAGAAGCAGAACAACAAGAAGTGAACAGTTTTCAAATTTACGTGTGGCTCTTTACTTTTACGTTTGTACAGAGTTGCATTATTTTTGGTTAAAATATACCTCCCACACTTATCTGGTCATGTTTCGTCGAAAAATAGTGAATAAGACGAAGGGCTGAATTTTTAGTTTTGCTAAATTTTGCTCATGGAGTGAGGATTTCAACCATAGATAGATTAAACTAACTAGGAGATCGCGTGTGTTATGAAAAGCTGGTTACTGTAGAAACTGTTTGTCGCTGTTGTATTTATTTAATTAGCCTGTAATGGTATAAATTAAACTAATTAGTAGATCGCGTGAGTTATGAAAGCTGGTTGCTGTAGAAACTGTTTGTCGTTGTTGTACTGCTGGTTGCTGGCCGAAAAGCCAGTTGCTGTAGAGTCTGTCACTACATGTTCTTTACGCACTAGGCTAACTGCAATGATTTGGGTAAAATTCGTAAAATCAACCAGGATGGAAAGCCAAATCAGCTCGATGATTGACAAACGGAAATAGGTTTGTAACTGCATTTATTTATTCGTAAAATTGTTGGTTTTTTTCAGTAGGGGAGGGAGACAATGGATTTCACACAATGCTTATTGACATCGTCTGTTCTTTCTTAGCAGAAAAATCCTCAAATCATTGGATGAAATAAAAGGATGTAGCACAATTTTTGCCCCATTGGCGATATTTGGACCCAAAATCTGCAAATCAAGTTATCCTCAAGTGTTTGACATTATCAGCCTCTAGACACTGCAAGACTGCAAACAGTTTTAACAGTAAAGGTTAGCACACGCTGGAAAGCATGGTAATCTGTTAAACAATAATGTCACATTTCTTTCCGGGTTTAACGATGAAAAGTTGTAGGGCCTCATTTAATTTTAATAGATGTCACGTGTCACGCCATTGTAGTATGCACGAGGCGAGCCGACCTGCCCATTCGATTAAAAGCATTCAAATTTGTGCTTCGGCCCTAAGCAACATCTTCTAAATCCTTCCTTCTCACGGGATCCTGATATAGGCCTAATTCTATGGTACCAAGTCTTAGCGCAACCTAGGACGATTTACGGTAAAAATTTACAATGTAAGGCATAGCCAGCTCTAAGACTTTCGCTTTGGGACTATGGGATAGCATCCACCATTAAGATTAACCATGGTGTGCAAATTCAGTCGCACTAAATAAAAATATTGGAAAAAACTTAAAGGGGGATTGCCACCAAATGAGAGGCTGCAGCGTCTATAGCCATTTATCGCTATGAAGGACCTAGAATTTACATAGAGCAGCTAAATTCGGTCTTTGGGGTCGTGTCGTAACTATTTCACTGCATTGCAAAATTTAATGACAACAATCGAACCGTTAGGCGTCCACAGTATGGTCATTTCTTGTTGTTGTTGTTGTTATTGGGACTCTTTGTCCTCACCTGGAGATCAAACCACTGAACCGATTTTTAAGTTCTATGGCTCAAAATGTAGGTATGGACAAGGCCTAGGGCCTTCCGCATACTATTTTAATGTAACCGCAATATTCTTGAGACGGAAAGTCAATTGGGCTAGGAACTTTGCTCTCACCTAGAGATCGAACCAATGAACCGATTTTCAATTTCTATAGCTTAAATTGTAGGTATTAACACCGACCAGGTCCATTTGAACGCGATTTTCATGTGACTGCAGTATTCTCGTCGGCGGAGCATTTATTATTGAAGAGCATTGGGCAGAAATCATTAAGTGGAGTACACACATTCTTGCAAATCCTGCTAAAAGCATGAACTTTGGTACACACGTCTTTCTTAGCAGTACAAATCGAACCAGCCATGGACCCCCATGAAATATCCCCAAGGACGCCATCCCCCTCAACACCTCCACCTCCAGTACGTTTAAGTTTTTAATTCGACGTGTCACACGTCGAATTAATGCGGTTGTGGCCAAAAAACGGGGGTAGCCGATTTACGTCAGTGACATCTCCTCAAAAACCAGACACATTTGTTCAATTCTGATCCGACGAATTTCAAGTATGCGGGTGGGTGACTTGCAGTGCGCCAGTACACAAGGTATTATGCTCTAGTTAATTTAGTTAGGGTGGTTTTAGTTCGCTAACCTCTAAAAAGGTCTCTGAGCGAAAAACCGTCGTCAAATAGTACATAACCAGTGGCTGACGTCAGCGCTACCTCAGCGTAAAGATGTGCGCTCAACGCCGATCATAGGAAAAATTGCGGCGTGTAACTGTGCATTTCGGCAAGTCAGCTCTTCAACATTGCGGTCGGTTAGAGGCTATCGTGTACGTCGAGATGGCTCCTCTCTTATGGCGCAGAACAACACAAAGTGAGTCATCACTTACCTTTGCGGTGATCTGGATGGTACACCGAATTTCTATGATTGAATCTGGACGATACAATGAATGCGATGCTCGTATAAGACTTTTGCTGTTAATTACTGCGCCATCCTCGCTGCTTTTCGGGTGCGATATATTACAGGATTTTATTACGCGTATTTGTGGTGTTGTTTCCTATTGAACTAGTGAGCAAAGCGAATGATGTCCTGTTTTCACAGTAGCGGACTGGCCAGAGGGAGGGAAGGGCGGGATATTCCTAATGGCCTCTGACTTTCTGATTTTTTTTTAAAATCTGTAACAGGAAGACGTAAGTTTTATTGGTTCGACATTAGTTTTAACCACAGATTTAAAATTACAAATAATAATAATAAAGATAATTATAAAACGCTAGTAAAACAAGTACTTTGTATTGAGTAGCCTAATAAAAATTGTCCACATGAAATTGCAGTGTTGTATTCAATGTGGACTTTGTCACCATTTTCGTGTGAATATTTTAACTCTTGTTAATACAACTAAAAAGTGAAAATAAACTTAAAGTAGTCAACCTCACGTACCCTCAGCACAATATGATTTCTCCCACCAAATTACCTGCTGAATTTATGAAATATGGTGTTCGAAGATTTAAAAAGTGTAAAAGTCTGATGAACAAGAACAACGCGTACGAGAAACTGTAAAACAACGAAACTTTCAGTTTTTTTTTTTGTAAGAAAAACAATATCAGCGTCCGATGAAAACTTATCTGGTCAGTGATTGCATCGTCGCACACAAGATTCTGGCTCATTTGCCGTATCGTAGTAGCAAACGTTACGAGACAATTTTTTTTTTAATATAATGTGCAATATAGTAGATGTTCTTCAGTACACCATGCATTTAGATTTTTTAGTAGTGTCCTGTTGGTATATGTCTGCCGTTCCAACTTCATACGTCAATTAAATATATTTTTTATTCTACCATACGACACGTCGAATTACTAATGCAGTGTTAGTGCATCTTGGTATAGCTTAAAATTGAGTTTTAAAATGGCTGTCTTATACCAGTTATTTTAAGGTGATTACAGTGGTTTTTTTCTGTGTTATTCTTGCTGAAACAAGAAAAAAAATGGATATTATTTTAAAAAAAAACGCTTAAGCGTATAATATACGGATGTAAGCCTTACAAAAACTTAAAACCCTAAAGGAAAAGATATTACAAAAAGACATGTAAGCCATCAGCGTCGCACTAATACGAGTAAAAAAAGCTCCAGCTTGTTTTTTGGGCCGCTGGAGTCTCTTACACGTATTAGTGCGACACTGATGGCTTACATGTCTTTCTGTAATATATTTTCCTTTAGGACTTTCTTTAAGTTTTAAAGTCTTAAAGTCTTTAAGTCTTAAAGTTTTCTTTAAGACTTACATCCGTGTTTTGTACGCTTAAGCGGTTTTTAATACTAATCTAGTTATGTCAAGCCCTTAATTTCAACAGGCAAAGGAACACACAAATAAATGTCTTTTTATGAAACAAACCAACCACGTGCCTCCTTAATTATTGAGTGTGAAGTTAGCGCGTCCACGTGCACCGTGGGTCAAGCGGTAAAGTTAAGCCTAACGTAATCACGGGCGCTTTTTTCTATTCATCGACCATTTTGAAACGCAGATTTTGAACCGATAGATGGACGCCATCTAGTGACAGTGATATCGTTAACCTTGACCGCTTGCTCCATGGTGCACGTGGATCCACCAAGCACCAACTTAACACTCAATAGTTACAGAGATACAGAGGCTTGTGCGCGGTGTAAAAATAAATTTCTCTGCGCATTCCTTCGGTTGTTGAAAGCAAGTGCTGCGTGGAGCTAAATAATGGTAGATGGCGCTAGGTGCTGCTACCTATCATTCGGTGAATGGGCATCTTTGCTGTGACGCGCATATCACGTGACTTGGCTGGTCCAATCAGACGGCCAAAGATCCGCTATTCTCATTCGTCATTGGCTAACTCATGATGACATCACGGCAAACAGCCGTGGCTCGTGGTATAAGTCCGACGAGTAGGGTAAAACTCCCACAGCTGCACTTAAACTGTCATACTGTTTGCAAAATTTATCCAAGCAGAGGAAAGTGTTTGAACTAACTTTCAAATAGCTGTTCGATTTTATAAATTGATCTTTGCATCGTTTTCAAGATTAACAGCATTTTCACATTTTTGACAACCTGCCTCAAATATGCGTTGCATTCGTCACACACCTCGTCGCACACACATACCGGATTCAGTCCTGGCAGGGCCCACCCCTGCATCCGGAAAGAAAAGGGCAACAAAATAATGTCCAACTTTCGTGTAGAAAATGTTATGAGTATTGGTTTAGCAGTAATTAAAAGGGTTTCCTGCATATGGACGGAACACAGACAACGGAGCAAAATGTGTCTAAAAAAATTCTTTAGCCTTATGACAGGTTTTTAATTTACTTTTGCTCTTATTTCGTGATCGGTGATCGGATTTTCTTCTGCCATTCTAAACATAATTGTTTCATTTAATTGATTAGCGAACAGTAGCTGTCACCAAACGCCACCGTACACTGTTACCGACATATTTCAAACTGCGTAAGCAGAAGGTACAACTAATTCGCTAAACTAAAAAAGATCATAATTTCGTGACGACTTTCAATTTTGGAATTTTGCCTGGATATGAGTTTACATAGAAAACGTTCAGCCAATGTGTTTCAGGCCTTGAGTATTGATAAATTTTGCATCTTGATGTCGGGTTAATATTGATTGACGAAGGTGCTGAAGAGTTCATATGAAAATGGAACAAGTAAATTATAGCCTCAATTCCACAAACGATTTAAAAAACATTAAGCATTACAAAAGGCATGTTTACATATGTTGTTGTTTGTTTTTAGGGAGCACGACCCCAAACTATCGCCGTGTATATATATGTTTGAAGTCCTCTCTCCAGCAAAACTAAAACTATTAATTTCTCCGTTTCTATTCAATATATTTCGACCAAACTTGGCCAGATAGTAGATAGCAACTTTTCTCAACTTTATACCAACTTTTATGCAGTTCCGTGCAACAATAAAAGTAGGGAGCCACACGTACATTTGAAAACTGTTCACTTGTTGTTGTTTTTGTTCTGGTGTGACACGGTTTCACAAAAAACTACTACACCTACCGAAAGTCTGAAACATGATCTAAGCCAGAAATTTCCCTGGGATTCATCCTCCCAGAGACCACTTTTTCGATTGGTCGAGCCATTCCGGAGTTACGGGACCCTGAACGATAATTTTGATTGTTGTACATTGTTTTAACCATTTTAATTAGGGAACAATGCCACTCAAAACTCCAGTTCCATTCTTCGTGCACGTGTTATGCCTTTGCTAAAAAGTAGATTGTTGAAGGGCAAAATGAAAGAATAGGATGTTGGCATCTTGGATGAGACCCGCAACGCTGCAGGAGTTGTTGTCACTCACGCAAGGGAAAGCACCCTTAATCAAGCTACGTACTGTTGCTAGGTTCTGTGTGTGTGCAGGTATTGAAGTGTAGATAGTGCAGTGCTTAGTGTTCATTCTGGTGACCAAGAGATGGTGGTTTATGCCCGGTCAAACTTTCCTTTAGTGGCTGTTTATGGTGGAGTGTGGTAAGAGTGGTAACTATGTATTTGTAGTTTGGAAAAGGCGTACGGCCGAGGGCCAAGGCCTTGAATAAATCATTCGAAAGAATAGGCGGGGGTTTGATGCGTCCGCATTAGGGGCAGATTTTGTATTTTCGGGGTTGAAAGTAGGAGTCTTTATCAAGTGGTCAGTCCCGTTTCTTAGTTTCCCAATTAGTCAGCAAGTGGTGGGAATTGACGCAGTTGCCATTAAAGTATGGATGTGCGATTGTTGGGTCACGGTTGTCTTTCTGCATGCGACGCGGAACCCATCAACAGCTGAATGGGTTGCGTGGTTTCGACAATTTTCGTCTCCTGTTATTGTAGGGGGTGACTATAATGGGCATACTTATGATTGGGGTTCGCTACAAGTGGATGCGCGTGGGAGGCGCTTAGCGGATGCGATTGACAGGTTAGGACTACAAATAATCCAGGATGGGACGCCAACGTTTATTCGGTGGCAGCAGTCTGTGTTGGACTTCTTCGTTTGTACGCCAAGCATTGCTTCGAACTTCTCTTTTGCTGTATCTGATGATTTGCGTGGCAACGATCACTTCCCTGTGATCTTGCTTCCGCGAGGGGTAAGCACTATGAGGGGAGAGGAAAGGCGTCGTAAGAGGCCGTCTGTGGGGAATGGTCACTTTGCTGGGTGGATTAGTAAGAACATCCGTGTGCACAGAGGCTCTGGAAATGCGCAAGTCGGGGTTGGAGCGGTGCGGCAACGCGCTCGTCCTGTGTGGTGGACACACGCCTGCACAGTGGCAATTAGGGACAGGAGGAGGGCATATAGGCAGTGGAAGCGTGCTCCTAGTGATGGGCTCTGGCTGGCCTACAAGCAGGTTGTGAGGGAATCCCATTGGACCCTTATGCGGGAAAAGGAAGAATGTGGTAGTAGGCTGTGTGCGCGGATAGGTGCTTCTGCAACGCTCGTGCAGGCGTGGCGGGCTTTGCGCCCACAAGGTGCTAAAACATCGATAGCATGGGTTTACAGTAAGGATGCGACTAGTACTGATCGGCGAGTGCTGCGTCGGGAGGACATGGCGGATGCTTTTAATGAGCGGTTTGCTAGTGTTTATGCTCTCTCTTGTGGCATTGCTCCGCCTTGTGCTGCACCAGTACTAGTGTCTCAAGTGGGTGCCTTGCCATGGGAGCAGGCAGAGTTTTTTGCTGCGCTTTCAGCATGCAGGAATTCCAGTGCGCCCGGGATAGATGGGGTGAGTTATGCAGCATTGAAATGTGTGCAGGGTGAGGAGAACAGGTCGCTGTTAGTGCTGCTACAGGGTCTTCTTGATGGTGGGGAGCCGCCCCCGGCATGGATGTTTACTATCCTGGTTCCGGTGCACAAGGCAGGCAGTAATAGGTCGGATCTTTTTAATTATAGGCCTATTGCTCTACTCCCATGTTTGCGGAAAGTATATGAGAGGATGTTGGTGCGCAGGCTCAGCTGGCACATGGAATACTATGGGTGTCTGGCACCTACTCAGTTTAGGTATCGCCCTGGTAGGAGTGCTCAGGACGCTATTCTATTCCTTCTTTCGAGTATTAGAGAGGCATGGGCGCAGGGACAAGTGGTCATGGCTGTCTTTTTAGATATCAAGGCAGCCTATGACACTGTGTCCATTGCGTGGGTGAAGGCTTCTCTTCTACAAATGGGAGTGGACCCAAGGTTAGTGGGAGCTGTTGTAGCTCTTCTAAAGGAGCGCCGTTTTGTCACCCGTGTTGATGGGTTCTGGTCGGTAGAGGCGGCAACGGATAGGGGCCTCCCCCAGGGAAGTTGTCTCAGTCCAACCCTGTTTGCCACTGCCATTAATGAGGTCTTGGTGGATCTTGGTGCGTCTGCTAATGTGGTATGTTATGCGGATGACGTCGCGGTGTGGTTTGTAGGAACAGATTTGGCTCTTATGACGTACTGTGCGCAGCAAGCACTGGATCGCATAGGAACTCTGTTGAGTGACCGTGGCCTTTTGCTGGCACCTGCAAAGACGGAAGTCGTTGTTTTTGAGCGAGCGGGAATGGCCCAACGGTCTGGGATTGTACTGCGTGTTGGCAACCAGGTGGTTATGCCAAAGCCAAAAGTTAAATATTTGGGAGTGGTGTTGGATTCCAGGCTGGACTGGAGTGAACATGTAGGTAATCTACGGACCAAGATCATGGCACGTTCGTCCATTGTTAAGGCTCTGGCGAAGGGAAATGAGGTGAGTCGAGGGTCTCTCTTGGCGACGTACAGAACATTTGTGCGCTCTCTTATAGATTATCACTTGCCTTTCCTATGTTGTGAGCAACGTCATCTCAAGACGTTGCAGGTGGCGGTGAATGTGTGCCTAAGGGCGGTATCTGGTTGTCTCAGCTCAACGCCAGTCCAGGCTTTGGAGGTTGAGTGCAATGAATGAATGAATGAGTCCGTGCAAGGGAGCTGCTTGTGGCTCTCTGCCTCCGGAACTTAAGCAGGGGGGAAAGGGACCCTGTTGGTAGGATCCTTGCGGACTACTGTCGTCTTAGTGACAAAGCGTGTGTGGTGTTGGGAGAGGCAGGAAAGGGGGTCGCTCTCCTTCGGCAGGTGACAGGCTGTGTCATTCCCGTGGCATGTGCCAGTCCGTATAGTCCGTGGTCATGGTGTCCAGCGTTGGAACGAGTCTTTGAGGACTCGTATGTTGAGTGTGACATCTTTTGTGATGCCTCCTTTGTGTTGGCAGAGAGTGTAGGGGGTATTGGTGTTGTTGTACCATCACTAAAGATGGCGGTTAGGCGACGAGTGAGAGCTGTTACCTCCAGCACTGTTTGTGAAATGCTGGCAGTTTCGGTGGCCCTTGATGTGGCGCTGGAGCTAGGGCTTCCGTCCTTCTCGATTGCCACCGACTCATTGTCGTGTTACCGTCATCTGCAGCAGTGCTGGAGGTGTTTGGATGTTGTGGATCCTCTTGTCTTCACGATAGCGTGGAAGTTCTGGGTTGCAACGCAGCAGAGCACGGTTGCATTTCGGTGGGTGAGGGGTCACAGCGGGATTAGAGGCAATGAGCAAGCTGATGGTTTAGCTCGGGAGGCGGTGGGCTCCGATTGTGCGGAAGTTGATCCGGTGCTCTCGGCTAAGATGCGGCGTCCACTGGTCCGGCAGTGGGCGCTGCGAGAGTGGCAAGCAAGCTGGGATGCGTCCCCGGTGAGCAGATTGCTCCATGAAATTCACCCTGTGTGCTGTACTACATCATGTGTTGAGAGGTTAGGTTATAATGATGCGAAAACAATTTCGCGACTACGGACTGGCCACTCCTTGCTGCACGCGCATGCGTATCATTTTGGGTGGGTGGGCACGCCAGTGTGTCAGA
>JAHWFP010232696.1:325263-335909 GCA_023313725.1 Lithobius niger | reverse complement strand
GTTTGGCTTAAAAAAGTTGGGTCAGTTTTTTGTGGACCACCCTGTATAATAAAACAATATTATTATTATCCTTAAGCTTAAAGAAGAAGAAGCTTAAACTTAAGCTTAAAGGTCATCGTGGCTGAGCGGTGAGAGAGCTCAGCCTGGTTGCTGGAGGTTTGCAGATCTGGTCGAACCCCTGGAAAGGGGACCTTGGCAAAATCCCCGCCAGGACTCCCGGCCAGGGTAGCGTGAGAGGCTACCATGCTCCTTCAGTGGCTATGGGATGTTTTATGACTAATTCTGGACAATCTTTCGGCCCCGACGATGATCGGAGGTTTCCCGGATCGAATCCCAGGCTGGCACCTCCCTTTCCCAGATTTCTTTTCCCAAAAATAATCTGGTAATGTTCAAAATTGAGCCGGTTCAGCCATACAAGCATTAATTGCTTCGGCTGACAAGGTTCGTCAAAATAAAAAAAAATAAAAAAAGAAACGAATTTAGCAGTAAATTTTAAGGGCGGCTCTACTTAGATAAAAATTTTTACTTTGTTCACTATATTGTTATATTTATTATTATTGGGTGTATATACCAAGGAACGGAAAAATATTTTCCATAGAAACACAGGTAATCACGTTCGAACTAATTTATTTTAGTCTGTGGTTATGGGTCAGTGGGTCTCCCAATCAGTAGAGCTCACCAGGTGATGCTAGGTTGGCAGATTTAATCAGAAGTTCCAGGTCACCGGGTCTGACCCGAATTTCCGGGCCACCGGTCAGACCCGAAATTCCGGGTCAGGTGCTCAGGCCCGGTGACCCAGCCTAAAACTTGACCCGAATCACCCAGTTGACCCGATCCAACACTGTTATAAATTATTATTTTCCGTTTGTTTTTTATTTTCGTTATGTTAGAACATCATAAATTTTGTTTTTTCTTGCTTGTTTCATTTTCAAGGCACAAGTTTTACTCCCAGTTCAGATTTTTTATTTTATTTTACGTTCGGTACTTTTTTCAAATCTTTCTTCGACAGAATACACACAGGAGTCATCAAAAAGTTTAGGTGCAATGATTTTTACCAATTGTGTTGTTTACGTAAATTGAAAATGATGTAGGTCCTAAAATGAAACCGTTTTTAATAGCTTAGTGAATTTTCCGTTTAGTCAAGCGCAACTTTTCCTATCCTTCCAATAGCTTTCTAAAATCTCTCACCAAGATTGTATTTTTAATCAGTTTGTCGTGGTTGTATCAAAAGCCTTACTGAATTTTGAATTTTCCTTACGTACTGCTTTTGATATATCGTCATTAATTTTTTCAATGCTTCTTTTTGTTCCCTTCTCTAGTTGAAATCCAAATTGCTAATTTGTAATGATACTCTTTCCTAAAAAAACAAAAAACTTGATCAAAGCAAGTCTGCACTAGCCTAAAACCACAAATCCTTAAATAAGGTAACCCAGCTATATCAATTTTGTTATAGCTAGCAATAAAATCATTTTTCACTTTAAACATACATGTTAAACAAAAAAAAAAAACTAGCCACATCGCTCACTACAGGGTTGGGAAAAATCATGATTTTTTTGCGAAAAATCAAAATAATAGTTTTTTTTTATTTATTTAAATCAATGATTTTTTTTGATTTAAATCACATTTTAATCAAGTAAAGGCAACATATCAAAAACCAAAACTGGTAAAAGGGGCCGCCAAGTTCCGAATGGTTCGGCCCTTCAAAGGAGTGATATCAACACACCAAAACATTCGCCAAGTTAATCGCACCGCTTAATAATTCGAAGGTTAAATGAAAACTAGAACATTGCTACTTTCGGTAGCAATGTTCAAGTTTTCATTTAACGTCCAAAGTATTATTCGGTGCGATTAAGTTGGCGAATGTTTTGGTGTGTTGATATCACTCCTTTGAAGGGCCGAACCATTCGGAACTTGGCGGTCCCTTTTACCAGTTTTGGTTTTTGATATGATATCACTCCTTTTTTTTAAATTGTCTATTGACTCAACTGACTGAAGTGCCACGTCAACAAGAAATTGGTTTTCAACAATTTGCTACTATACTTTGTTCCACATTATGTATTCAGAAAACCGACTGGATGACGACTCGTTTCCTTGCACTAAGAGTGCAAAAACATGTGGAAATTACACTTGTAGACTCTCCACAGTTACTGCTAGAGTTTACGAATGGGATGTTTACGGATTTTTGGAACTCGTAGTGGAAGAAAACGTGGCGTCATACGGTCATTTTTCTGAAAACATAATGTGGAACGAGGTATACCTTTTGCCTATAGGCCGAACCATTCTCAACTTAGTCACCTCTTTATTCGCTTTTGGTTTGGCTTTAATTTTGTTGTAATTTGTTGTATTTAGTTAGTTTTGGTGTGTTGATATCACTCCTTTGAAGGGCCGAACCACTCTCAACTTGCCTCTTCACCAGTTTTTTGCTTTGTTTATTTTGCTTTGTTTTTACACTTGGTGAATTGGACGTGAACACAATTTCTTTGCAACGTTGTTTAGATTTATCGTGATACACTAGTGTGTGTCTAAGCACGCACGTCAGTATACACGTTCTCATTGTCGGAACTTTGGCCGTCCAATGAGAGACGATGCCGACAATACTAACAATGGTTATAACAATATTTTCGTACTTACGCGCCCTCCCACGCCATCCCTGTTACGCCCCCAGGCTCCAAACCATAAAAGGTACGCATTTCGTATTGTAGTGCACCCATTCGTCCAATTTCATAGCTGGAAGCCTTCCCGTTATCTGGGAATCGATGAATAATCACCCTACGGGAATTAACATGGGGATGAGCGGACTAGCTAGCTAGTAAGTAACACATTTTCAACGTTATTGAGGGGCAGACTTTGCATTGAAAGTCGGCATAGCTGGCATTCAAACACGAGTTAATTTTCGTCAGGTGGGTCATTGCTCTCGATTTCAACACAATTTAAGCTTTTGTACCGCATTATTATTTTTCCCCAAGTACCTGAAATGTGCCCACCTATGCTTCAAGATATAAGACACTGACGCAATGGCGTCGCGCTATAATGGTTTACAACCTCGACAATTGAATTAATGTGATGTTTGTTGTGATGTTTGTTGCCTAACTTGGCACGACACACTAGCGTGTGTCTAGATTAACAATTAAACAATTAAACCACATTATTCAGTAGTGGTAGTAGGCTACAGTTGTATATTCAAAAGGCTTCAACAGTAATTATGTGAGCTAACTTAGCTAAGTAGGCTATTGTCTCATAAAATATGAGAACTTAATACGCTGTTACTCAGGATAGATTCAACAGTAATTACGAGAACAAGTTAGTAGGCTAATGTTTACACTCAAATTACCTTCTAAAGTAAGTAACTAGCTTATATGACAACTTAGAAGGCTATTGTTTCATGCTCAATATAGTTTCAACAGTAATTATGGGAAATTAGTAGGCATTCGTACTCAAAATATGTTCAATTTTTTAAGAATAATTAATGTCTTGTCCAATAAAAACACGCAGGGGAATCAGGGCTAGTTCTGCACCAATGTCCTTTTTATTTTTTTAAAATGATTTACACCAATGATTTTTATTGATGATTTAATCACCGATTTTAAATCATTGCCAAGCCTGGCTCACTATGGCTATTTTTTTTATTATGTAGGTTTTGCTCGCTCTATTGGCATCGTCGCGCTTCGCTCGCGAAGGCTCCTACTGCTGCAGCTCTTTAAATAAGGTTTAAATGACTACGTATTTTGTCACTATTCGCCTGTAAGTATAGGTGTAGATTCACATCTTTCTCAACTCGCCATTGGCCGGTAGAGCAAAAATTTTTAGTCGCCAACTGAGAAAGTTTTGTCGCCAAATTAAAATTTTGTTTCTATACACTAGAAGCCAGTAACAAACAAAACAAAAACTCGTTCAATCTACAACCGGTGATCCATGAATTTCTCAAAGCACACGTTTCTTATAAATTGTCATGTTCACTGGCCTTATAGTTACACAAGCTTCGAACAATTGTTTGAACACTGACGAGCAACCCCTACAAAATCTGCCAACCACAAGCGAAAACGTCCAGTTCGTTTCAACCTTGTTTACCACATATCAATCCACCAGCCAAATTCGCTACTAGGACAAATATTTTAATCGCCAACCTAGCCAATTTAATCGCCAACCTGGCCAATTTAATCGCCAACTGGCCAGTGACTGGTAGATTTCTGCACCCATACCTGTAAGTGTCATCACATACTTGTAATGCTTTTATTCTGCATATGTCTGTTAAATCTACGCTCGAGGCTATTTCTTGTTGAAACTTGCTTGCCGCTGACCAAAGTAACACACCCAAAAAGATCAGGCAAATGGTCACATGTAGTGTGCACTTTTCTAATGCTTCAGCTCGTAAAGAAACCATTTGACTTATAAAATATGACTGTTCCTGTATTAATTCATCCCAGAAATGTAATGTTAGCATTCTGTATCTACCGGTTGAACCTTTTGTGCTGGGGCCAATGACCTTTTATCCGACGTAGAAAGTCGTCTATTTTCACTACTGAAAAGTAAATGTTTAATCTACCGGGCAAAGAGGGGTTTCAAGGATTCATTCCGAAACGTAATCCTCGCGATCGAAACAATCAAAAACTGCCCAAACAATAGTAACGCGTGTCGTTCCGCGCAAATTTCGAATGGTGCTTCTGATCACTTTCGTGCAACGTCTTTTGGGCTCGCTGCAAAATTCTCGATCTTTCAACACTACGCTCGACTCGTCACAAAAAAGTTGGCGAAAGTTGACACAAATACTCATACAAGCTGCAACACTGCAACAATTGTTTTTTCGTTCTTCACATTTCTAAGTAGGCCTGACAGAAATCAGGAAAAATTTTTCTTCTTCCCAAACCTTTCTCCAATTTTAGACATCACCATTTCGAGAAGAGAATATGGGCACACAAATAAATAAATAAATAAACACACTGAACGTTAAAGAAACTGATTTTGTCCGATATTAATGAAGTACATTTAAAAAAAAAATATTTCCATAGTGTATTCAAAACCACTACGAAGCCTTGGTTCGTATGTAGTGGCGTTTTGAAAAATAAGTCAAAAAACAAAACAACAAAACCAGCGTATCTAAGTAAGCAAATATAAACACACAAAAACTAATATAAAGACAAAAGTAATAGCAAAAGCTGATGTTGCTTGGGTATACAACTAATATAATAGGATATATTGACTATTCATGGAAATGAGTATTTACAACAGAATAGAGGAAGAAAAAAATAAATATGTGAAAAAACATCAACCAAAAAAAATATTAATTTTTTTCTTTCCCTTTAAAGGGCAATTACATCCATTTTGACATGCATGTTTGACTTTTGGATCACTAACACAATAACTAAACACAAGAATTGCGGTAAGAATACGTTACTTACGTCCGATATAACAATTGAATTACTGCATCACACACGACACGCATATCGCCATTGTTTTGCTGGAACGCTCAGAAATTAACGCCGACAGATGTCACTTTACGATTTCTACTCGCAGCCGATTGAGATACCTGTATTGACGGTGAGGAACTCAAGCGTCTGACGGCCTTAGCTGGCCGGCAGTGTAGTGGCCAGCAGAGGCTTGAGGCTTGAGCTCCTCACAGTCAATGTAGCTATATCAATCGGCTGCGAGTTGAAATCGAAGAGATCCGTCTGTCGGCATTAATTTCTGCACGTTCCTGCAAAACAATGGCGACCTCCGTGTCGTGTTTTGGTGATGCAGTAATTAAATTGTTATATCGGATGTACGTAACGTATTCTTACCCCAATTCTTGTGTTTAGTTATTGTGTAAGTGACCCAAAAATCAAACATGCATGTCAAAATGGATGTAATTGCCCTTTAATGCTATATTCGACATTTTAACTTGCAATTTAGTCACTTTGGTACTTTCCTTTTTAACTCCCCATTTTTTTTTCAGTTCTCCGCATTTATTTACTAATTTTTTTAATATTCTGGAACATAATAGTAGTTTGCATCCGTATTTATTCTGTACCATTGCTGGCTTAATATATGTTGGTTTTGTATTATATTGTTTTTGCTAATTTTTTCGTCTTTTTTCATCTTCATTAAGTAGGCTAAAAATTCTTTATAATTAATACATAATTTCTCAATTGTTCAGTTTTTTAAATGTTCATTTTTTTTGTTACATGAATCAACAATTCTTTTTTTCATAAAGTTTGCAGGCGTATCGATCTTTAAAAAAAAAAGAACAAACATTACTGCAATGCTGGACTGTATTTTACAACACATGTTAGTAAAATGCAGTAACGTTTGTTCTTCTGGCTTTAAAGAGCATGTACACTACAATTATTTATACATACTGTATACTATAAATAGATATGTAGTATATTACTGTACTTTATTTTACCTAGGTCCTACTTTTTTTTGTAAAGTATTAGCATTATTAACATATGTCTGTAGAAATACGTCGTATCTTTTTTCATTTTATCATGACAATTTCGGTTTGTCGACTGACATCTAGTCTGCTTGCGTGACAAACAAACTAACATCGGCAAGACAGGGGAAATCGCTTCTGCCCTAAGGACAGTCGTGTCGGGAGAAAAATTCTTGCAGACTGACCTGGGTAAAAGTGCATTCCTCCCGGTTGGCTTCCCTATATAGGCGAAAATTAACTTTTTGATGTACCGGCCAGTGGCCAGCAGATGACAAAAGATAAGTCGCCAAAGTAAAATATTATTCGACGGAAAGGGGAGCCCTCCAATCCTTCCTAGTCACAAAACAAAAATTGCCACTTTTTTGGGGGCTAGGCCTAATTTTTAAATTGATTATACCCCAGCTGCAGTGAAACAAACTGGGCATCAGTAGTTTTGTTTTTGTTGGTAGCAATTTTTTATTTCATTCAACAGTTTGGAATTAAAAAAAAATCAACTTTAAAAAGCTAACTTGAAGGCATTAAGGATTACATCAAACAGTCACAATTAAATAATTTTAGCAGAATTTTTGTTATCAAAAGTGGGAACCTCTTAAATGCAGTCATGCTTGTCATGACAAGTGGCCAAAGTGGCCGATGGTGCTAAATTTTTAGTCGCCAAATGACAGCATTTAATCGCCAGCTGGCTAGTGGCCGGTGCTAATTTTCCCCTATACTTCCCTGTATGGCACACCTTTGCAAAATTATACTTCAGACGCCTGTAAATATTGCAAAACTTCATTTTTCTATTTTTCCCCTCCTGAGAAACAATTTTGCTACGTTCACTCTAACCTATATAAACGTTGCAAAAGGTATTTCGCGCAGGATGCTCGAATATAGTGCAAAGGTATGTCCCTTTAACTGTGAGGATCCGTATTACCACTTTAGAAGAGCCATAATATCAGTACCCCCCCCCCCCACCCCCAACAAAAACAAAACACAAAAGAAAATCCTCCTCTAGTTTTTCTCCTATAAGGCCACGAAAAATGCGTATGACAACATTCGTTCGTTTTCCTATAATTTCTTTAACTTTTGGAACTTTTGGAACAATTGGAGGGGACGTAAAAAGTATAGATTAAATATATGTAGACTGGGGAAGTATAAACCAGCATTTAACATATTTGAATGCACGTCGGTTCTGAAGATAAAACCTTGCTAAAACCCTCCAAAGAGGGCACTTTGGTAGCTTTTTTCTGTTTCCTAGATATTAAATATTTAACTTTTTTTTTCAATCGCCACAAATGTTTTTCTGCATTAATTATTATATTTTGCATTAATTAATTTTTTCATGAAGCGATTGGTACGACGTAATATGATTTTTTTTATCCAACCTTTTTTCCTTCACCGATTTTTTGTTTTGTTTTTTATCTATAAAATTTTTCGCGCTTCAGGAATTAAACTTTCTCCGTTATAATTTTTATCTTACGGATTTTTTATTTTTTTTACGGTATATTAATTTCGTTTTTGCATACATAGAAACTTCCGTATATTTATTTTTATTTTGTCATAAACGGCGCCTCGTAGGTTTCACACTACCGGCAGAGCAAGTATTTGACGCGACGATTAACAATCATACCATACGGCCCTTCCATTCGAAGCGCGGTCAGTGATTGACCGTTGACGGTGTGCTATCTAGTGCCATCCGTTCTCCCGCGTCTTCTTGAGGTCGAGTCTATTCTCCACCGCGGAAGGGGGGGAAACTGATCCAAACACTTCGTCCGCGTCTGATCGCTGACGGACAAAGAACGTGTTTCGTTGTTGTTGTCATTTCCGATCTTTACGGACACGCCCTTGGATTCCCCCGTCTTTAAATTGTGTTTACGGTAGAGACTTCATACCTTCAAGCTCCGGCAGGTCGCTTTATCAAGCCCCAGCGAAGCACGGCGTCTCGGTAATCATGGCAGCATCCCAGCGTTGTATGCCTTGGTGTGCTCCTGCGTTCGTCTGCCTATTCTCGCTCTTTACTTCCGTCGCCTGGCAACAAGGTAGGGGCCGCTACGGCCAGGAGTATGGATTATCATAAGTCTTGTCTAGCCAATCGTTGCGGCCGTAACTAATCGCCGGAAGGAGGTGCTGAATGCTGCATAGCAGACGACGCTTGTCTGAAATTAGCGACACTTCCGGCCAGCGGACGCTAAAATAACCGAGAAGCATACAGTGCTAAAACGATATCCGCACGCAGACGTTTTACGTTATTTTACAGCTTTTTAATATTTTTTGTTTGCTTTCGTTCCCTTTTATTTTGCTTTCTTTCTTTCTTATACTTAATTGCTCATTACAAAACGGAACGAGAGCAATTTAAAAGGGAACGAGAAAGCAAAAAAAAGGAACGAAACCAAAATAAAAAAGCTGAATTAAAATGGGTAAAATTTTAGACGCAGCTCAATGCTTTTTCAACGTAACAAAGTTTGTGGTATTTTTGTACAATATTCTAAAAAATGTATCTGTTCACTTCTTAGCTGAGATTTTTCTTGCTCAAAAGGAGTGTAGTCAGTCACAAAAGTCAATTGGGGGGGGGAGGGGGGGCGAACAGGACCGTTTCCCCACGCTTTCAAGCTTATATTTTAATGTTGTTTTCGCTGGACGAAATCCTATGTACTATCATTCAGCATAATGTCGTGATATTAAATTAAAAGGATCCATTGTAATTAGGAGCTAAGCTGCGGCAGTTTATCTACGCTGTATCACCGTGCTTTTTGTGTCTATTTCCCACAAGTTACATCTGTAGTATCAGTTCTAATTAAGATAAATAGATGTAATTAGGGTTAGATTGCAGATGGAGATGTATATTTTCAAACATCGGGGATGGTTATCGGGGATAGTTATCACCGATTGCCTAAAAATCAGCTCAGAGGTAAAATTGCTGCCTCCAATGTGGCATCTTTACAGGAAACTACCAACTTTGTCTTGTACTGGAGAACTGTTTGGAAATTGCCCCTTTTAGAAGCCAAGTGCCAGACCTTCCGTCCACATTGGACCCTCTAAGAGAAACTTTTCTTCCTTTTTAAACTATCACACAGTGGTGCCTATCCCCCCCCCCCTCCTGGCCCAATGAGGAGTTACCCCCCTAATATCAATAGCCACCCCCTCCCGGTTTAAAAATGGTACTCCCATATTCTCGACTTGGAGTAGTGGTTGGGTTGTCACCCCGTTCCCCCCACCCACACACATTTTCCGCATTATTTTCATACGATTTATTTCTATCCCGTCGTAAGGGACCGGTCATTATTTACGCTGGAGGAGGAGGGGGGGGGTGAAGGGATGGAGGAAATGAAGATGTGACCATCAAATTTTCGATGACCTTCCCTTCGAGACCCTTAAAAAAATCTTGACTGCCCCCCACTCAAGGTCCAAAAATAATATGATCCCTCCCCCTGAACAAAACTGCACTTTTCGTATATCCATTGAGACTGTCTGCAGATGATTCCTGTAGCCAAGATTAGTGCTGTATCCAAAATAAGTATAAGTAGCTCTCCACACGGACAGTTACCCATTACATGTAAGAAAACGTGTCTCGTTTTCAACAAAAAGATATATTGGATTAAAAATGTTCTGTACACCCATCTTTTGTCAAGATTCATACAATAAGTATGATGAACCATTTTTACTTGTATGCCCACATTCACGACATAGTAGGACCTGAAAGACCTAAGAAATTAAAAAACCAGATACCAAGGCTCTTACACAAAATTATTTGTAAAAAGTATATCTGCAGAAATGGTACTAACAGCCTGAAAATCGTGTAACACTGA
The DNA here is from genome assembly GCA_023313725.1 of Lithobius niger. Taxonomy (NCBI): domain Eukaryota; kingdom Metazoa; phylum Arthropoda; class Chilopoda; order Lithobiomorpha; family Lithobiidae; genus Lithobius; species Lithobius niger. Next base: position 325,712 of record JAHWFP010232696.1, on the reverse strand, counting down.
CATCATGGGGGGTCTGGGGCGTTCTTAGAAATTTTGACAGTTGAAGGTGCCATTTTTGAGGTCCAAAAATGACTTTTTCTTCCAATTGGCCAGTGTAGTCCAGTTGGTCTAGTTGTTCCCCCTCCTCTTGACGGGTCCAGAAAAATTTATGATTCCCCCTCGAGAGGATCCAAAAACTTCATGATCTCCGGGCGCCCCCCGCCGGCAATAAATAATGACCGGTCCCTAATAGCCGGGAGCAACAACAGCATCTGCTGTTCTGTTTCGTGTTCAATCAATATTCATCCGTGCATAAACGTATAAACTAAAACATTTTTTCTCTCTGTATTTATGTGTTGTGTTGACCATTGACGGGTCATATTGTGTTATGGTGATTTGTGGTGTGTTGTGGTTATATAATTGATATATCGATATTTTTCCGGGGGGGGGGGGGGGGGGGGGGGGGGGGG
>JAHWFP010232696.1:293601-325163 GCA_023313725.1 Lithobius niger | reverse complement strand
CCCCCCCCCCCCCTGTAGGCACCACTGCTATCACATGCTTCTCAAAACTGAAATCCAGGATCTCGGTATCTGGTTCACCTCCAACCTTAAGCCTTCACTCCATTGCAACAAGATTACCGCTGCAGACTTTCATCGCATTGCTATTGTCAACTGATGCTTCACATCGGGCACCCGCGACACAACGCTTTGGACTTTTACAGTCTTTGTCAGGCCTCTTCTGGAATACGCAACGCCAGTCTGGTCCCCATCATTGCTGAAAGACATTGACAAGGTTGAATCCATACAACGACGCTTTACAAAGCGTCTCAAGGGTTTGGAGAATTTGCCTTACTCTTTGCACTTAACCACCCTCAATCTGGACTGTTTAGAACTGTGCAGGCTGAAGTCTGATCGTACAGGGCATGCTGGGTGCTGACCTCCCTTCTTTTCGAGGCAGGCCCTGTCACATCTACATGTGGTCATTCTTTAAAGCTAATGCATCCAAAGTTCAAATCGGAATCTCGTAGAGCCTACTTCGCAGTGCGTGTTATTCCAGCCTGGAACTCAATTTCGGACTTTGCCGTCACGAGCACCTCTGTGGCTATTTTTAGACCACACTTAAACTTAGCGGTACTTAACATCTTCCCCCGGCTCTGTGAGGGGACACATTGCTTTTCTGGCACCTTACTTCTGTTGTGGGATTACGATTCCTTAGCAGAGGGTTGGTGTTAGGTGGCCTGGGCCTCTTTCTCCTCCCAACCACCTAATGGTGGTTAAACACTTCTTCTTCTTCTTCTCATTATTATTATTATTATTATTATTATTATTAAAAACAGTTTATCACAATACGGGATAAACTACAACTGTTTATCTGTGCTGCAGTCCACACTTTCTTAAATTCACTGCGAGTTACATTTTTAAAGTGATGTGGTGCCAGTTCTAATTAGGATTAAAGGCTGTGCTTTAATTACACTTGTTGGAAAAGATACATCTGCATCTTTCATGTAACCGTAATTTTATCTTAGTTTGAACGGCTACTGCAGTACGTTAAAGATGTAACTTGTAGTAAATAGATGCAAAAAAGCACAGCGATACAGTGCAGGTAAACTGCCGTAACTAAGCACCTAATTACAGTAAATAGTTTTAATTACCCTTGTTCCAAAATATACATCTCCATCTTACATTTAAACCTAATTACATCCATTTATCTTAATTAGAATGGCTACTGCAGCAGTTCAACGATGTAACTTGTGGTAAATAAACACAAAATAAACAGCAGTACAACGTAGATAAACTGCCGTACCCTGAGCTTCTAATTACAATAAATTGTTTTAATTGCCCTTGTAAGAAAATATACATCAGTCCACCTAATATCTAAGCCTAAATATATCCATTTATCTTAATTAGATCTGCTACCGCATCACTTTAAAGACGTAACTGACGGTGAATTGAAGATAAATGCAGTGATGCAGCGTAGGGAAACAGCCCAGCTTATACCACGCGCCATGGCTGCTTGCTGTGACGTGCTATCACGTGACTGGGCTAGTCCAATCAGACGGCCAAACAGCCGTTGTTCTCGTTCGTCATTGGCTAACTCATGGTGACGTCACGACAAACAGCCCTTGCGCATGGTTTAGCTACTAATTACGAATACACTACGGATTTGACCTCACGTCAAATCTTTAAATAATTTTTTTGAGCCATAAGTCATCCGAAGCACGTCACGTCAAATCTTTAATTAATTTTTTTGAGCCTTAAGTCAGCCGAAGCAACTTAATGCTTGTATGGCTGAACCGGCTCAATTTTGAACATTACCAGACTTTTAGAGAAGACGAAATATCTGGTAAAGGGATGTGCCAACCTGGGGATTCGATCCGGGAAACCTCCGATCATCGTAGGGGCCGAAAGATTGTCCAGAATTGGCCAGAATAGTTCCCATAGCCGCTGAAGGAGCATGGTAGCCTCTCACGCTACCCGGCCGGCAGTCCTGGCGGGGACTTATATTTTAAAATTATGAAAAACACTTGAATTTTGCCAACTATTTTGGCCTACATTTTGAATATCTTGTCGCGTGGAGTCCTGTCACTTTTTTACAATTCAGCTGACCTTAAAACCTAGTAATTGACACCAAACTTGCATACATTAGTACAATTTTTAATTTTTTAATTATATGGTGCCCATTTTTAAGAAACAAATTGGCCGCCACGTTGGTTTTTGGAAAGGTTTCAGGTTCCTAAAAGTTTCTCATGGGTGTGGACATGAACTATACCATATTGTGTTATCCTCACAAAACGCAGTTTTGTTGAAGAATTTGTTGCTTACACATACTGCTAGAAATTTGCCGAAGACCGTAGATTAGTCTCTGCTACGCTGTTCGCAATTGTTACCACTTGCTATTCATTTAGCCTTAGAGATACACCGGACCACTTCACTGTGACTGAGGTTGGCGCTAATGACCAAGCTGTCGACGCGCCATTAAGCCTCATCTCCCCCCGCCTCCCTTAGAGATAACTTGAGAGCCACCTTTCTTCGTTAATATACAATGGACTACTTGGATATTGTTGTTTCCCTTTGAAATGGTGTTTTTTTCTCTCAAGTAGTCTGTAATCATATAAAAAACCAAAATTGGTAACAGGAACAGCCAAGTTCCGAATGGTTTGACCCATCAAAGGAGTGATATCAACACACCAAAACATTCGCCAACTCTGCTTCAGGGTTAAGACACTTACGCTATGTTTAGGTTAGGGGTTTGAATAATATCTCTGTAATGTGTGGTGCAGTGGCAACCCGGACCACTGCACTGTGACTGAGGTTGGCGCTAATGACCAAGCTGTCGACGCGCCATTAAGCCTCAATCCCCCCCCCCCCACTTACGCTATGGCGTCAGGCTACAATGGTTTACGTCCTCGACAAATTAGTTGATGTGATGCTTGTTGCTTAACTTGGCACGTCACACTTGTGTGTGTCTGGATAGCCAGGTTCCATGGTAAAGTTATATTTTCTGGGTTCTTGGTTACTCAATTGAAATAATTACTTGTTAGTCCATGCAAAAATAAAACATGACTGTACCAAAAACAGGAACAGTGACCCTTTAAAGTCGTAATGTCCCCACAAGATTTATTATTGGGAAGTCAAATTACAAGTACGAAGAATGTACACAAAAAGATCAAACAATATTAGTTTGCTTGTATTATTTTCAGACTCTGCCAGGCTTCGCTTCAGTTTGTTTTCTTGCAGCAATATTTCGTATTCATGACTATTTTTTTTAGTGATGTGCGGTGACTATTTTTTTCTTATGCTGTGTTGTTGTCCGTCTATCTTCCTGTCTGTTTACACAATAACTTATGAAACCAGTGTCCGATAAGTGCCCCTGTGGTTTTTAAACAAAAAAAATTAAGCATATTTTTAAGGGATTTGTGACTCTCAATATCAAAATTAGATGTCATGAAACAACAATAGTTATAATTTTTAAAAGAGAAGTTTTAGCCATTAAGCCACCTTCAAATTTAATGTAGCCAACTTCTTTCGTCTAATAAGGCATCATCAAGGCTAAAAGAAATAAACAAAACCAAATTAACTTTTTTTTCAAAGCCTTAAAACATAAACACGCTCCCACATTCTGCATACTAACCAGAAATGTGAACAATCAACACCCACTGTTCATCTCGTCAAGTGCATAAGATTAACTGCCAAATTTCAAACCAGTGTTTTCCCCACTACCACAACAATACCTCCCTCTGGTGGGAACCAGTCTGTTGTGGTAGTGGGAAAGCATTGGTTTGAATTTTGGCAGTTAATCTTATGCACTTGACAAGATGAATAGTGGGTGTTGATTGTTCAGATTTTTGGTATGTATGCAGAATGTGGGAAAGGAGTGTGTTTATATTTTTAATGCTTTGGAAAAATGTTTATTTGGTTTATCTTTCCCATTTAGCCCTGATGATGCCTCATTAGGTGAAAGCATTTCGCTATATTAAATTTAGAAGTGTCTTAATGGCTAAAACTTCTGTTTTATTTTACTTCAAGACATCATACACACATATTTTTTATTTTTTAGTTATAATCTTTATTCATGGAAAATATTCAGAAATTAAAGTGTAACTGAAAGACATGACACATAATTAATATGATGTCTTTAAGCACACCAAGCTTGTCAGCCACGTCTCTCAGTTAATGGTTGAAGATAGTTGATGGACGAATTGGTGTAATCGTAGAAATCTTTATGGGTTTGTGTGTGTGTGTGTCTATAATATATAACCTACGTGTAACCGTTTCATTTTCTGAAAATCCCACAGATTTGGAACCGCCAGAATTTACTGAAATGCCTCCGCAGCAGGTGGAGTTTTCCAACATGACAGGAGCTCGAATCCCGTGTTCTGCTCGTCACCATCAATATCCTTCAAACGTCTCGTGGATTGGAGCTGATGGACTTCCAACAAAACCAATTCCTGGTCTTCGAGAAGTTCTACCTGATGGTACCTTGGTGTTGCCTCCCTTCAGAGCTGAACACTTTCGTCAGGATGTTCATTCCACTTCTTACAAGTGTGCCCTAAGCGGTACTGCTGGTACCATCGTTTCGAACGACGTTGCTGTTAAAGCAGGTGACGTAGAAATTTATTTATAAGCACCATCAATTAATACTAGTACTAACTAATTTTATAAGTGACTTTTGTTGGTAAACAATTGAAAAATGTATTACGATGCTTGTTTAGACACTTTTTTTTATGTGTCCGTATTATACAGGGTGAGTCAAAAGTATCGACCCAGTACAGTTTACAGCCGCATGATTTTGTTTAGCCACCAAACAACCATCGACCGTTAGTCACCACGGAGGGGGCCACATATTAAGATCATTAAGGGGTGCCCCCAACCCTGCCCCCCCCCCTCCTTAAATAAATTTTCTCCTTATTATTAAACATTGAGTATACGAGCCCTGTTTGGTCACCCTAGTTGGCTAGCACCATTGATGCAATTTAGAGGGTCCAGCGACATTTCACCAAGGGTCTCTCAAGAATCGGGGAGGTTGCATATTGGGAGTTTCTGAAACGTTTGAGCCTCAAGTCGCTGGAATTGCTCAGAATTAAATTTGACTTGATTCTTACTTTCAAGATTTTGAACCACTTAATTGAAATGGACCTTCTTTTTTTCGGTTCGGTTGTTTCCTACCTCCATTTTTTTGCAGGATTGGTGTTCTTGGCCCAAAGCTCTTCTGACTTCTTCACCGAAAGGTGATGAATTAATTAATTATTGTTATACAAATAACAACCAATTATTGTTGAAAAATAATCTCAAATACAAAACGATAAAATGGAAACAAGTGAAGGAAGTAAATAAGTCAGGTTTTAATAGCTGCTTTCGTTGCGTTGCTTATGGTATTTAGGACGACTCCTGAATTCCGGCGCAGCGTCGATCTAAGATTGGCTGTATATAGCACGAATAACAGCAACACTCCAATAACCATGGAGAAACCATAAACAAGGCAACAGTGGCACTATATTAGCAGGAAATTTCTGTGATAGTTAGACAAAGTTGACATATGAACCGTGTCGTTGGTGCAGACAGCTGCAGTTGCATCATCATATTCCGTGTTTTATATGATGTAAATGTACACTCAATGAGTTCACATTCTCTGCTGGTAACAACATGACTTCAGGCAATGTGTCTTATGAAATTGAAGAGGCTCTTTGTAATTGTCAAACAGGTATTAATTGCACGTGTTCAACTGCGTGTGTTCCAACTGTGTGCTTTTTGTGGTCAAGGCCAATTGTTTTATAATGGCAATGTAATCAATGTCCAGCAGGACATTACTACGAATGCACGTCTGCTGCCTCATGCAGCACTTCGCTCCATTATGTCAACAATAAAATTTATGATGGCCTAATAATGAATAAATAAAGAAATCACAAAGTAAAGGGTAAACGGAGCAAGCAGTCTGCATTAAAGACTGTCCTTGTGAGGATACACAATACACTAGTCTGAGAAAGAAAGAAAAGACAACTGCCCCGACTGGGACTCAAACCCAGGACAGTCTTTAATAAGGACTGCTTGCTCCGTTTACCCTTTACCTTGTGATTTCTTTATTTATTTACTACTTGCATTATTTCTAGTGTGGAGGCCAAGAAGCAAAGTTGCTTTCCCTCCTTATATGTATGTTTGTGATCTCTAGGTCACCACTGAGAAAGATTGAACAGCTACTTAGCTCGGCTGGAGCCTGTAGCCAGTACCCGCCCTGTGGTTAGCGCAGTGGTTAGAGCGCCCGGCTAGTAAACGGGAAGTCCCGGGTTCGAGTCCCATTCGGGGCAGTTGTCTTTTCTTCCTTTCTCAGACTAGTGTATTGTGTATCCTCACAAGGACAGTCTTTAATGCAGACTGCTTGCTCCGATGGCCTATTAATGTTTGCTTGACCTTACAGGACCCACCTAGATATTTCTGAATGTTCTAGCTCTTCTCAGCTCAGGTGTTATTGGTATGCCATGATGTGTCATGGTACACCAGGACAAGTTTGCCAGGTTTGTTCCTTTGCCAGACCTGCCTGAGAATCAAACGAATGTGCATAAAATGCTGCATTTCCTTTGTTTTACATGACCTTTTATCATTTTATGTGAACACTCCAATCAGTAGTCTTAACGCGATTGTTAGCTCCGTTACAAAGGCTAGATGATAACAAATTATAATTAATATCATAATTTAACTCGTTACAGTTGTTGTTCAGCCATACGACGTGTACGTTTATGATGTATTTGCCATGCGTGGCAGCACAGCTGTTATGAAATGTCACATCCCGAAAGTCGTATCCTCATACGTATCAGTTACTTCATGGATTAAAGATTCAACAGAACTCATCTCAGAAACAGAGCTGGGAAAAGGTAAAGTTTCTTGCTAACATCTCTATCAGCCGTTACCCAACTTTGCTATTCTTTGACTTGAATATCATTCCATTCTGGCCTTCTTTCTGTACAGGTTCCCGATTCACTATCATTCCGAGTGGTGAACTGTATGTCAACAATGTGAATACTATTGATGGGCAAAGTTCGTTTAAGTGCAGAATTACCAATGTACTAACCGGTGAATCGAAAACAAGTGTGACTTCTGGAAAGCTCTTTGTGACAGGTATGGTCATGTGTTCGACCTGTTTTCTGAAACTGTGCTTGTTGGAAGGCTTAGTATTTAATGCCTAGCTCTCGATTAGTACCAATCGTTGACATGTTGAACTCTTGTTCCATAGCTGAAATGCTACATAATCATATTTATTACACTGTAAGGAACAACGGAATTGGTAGTGAGTACTGGCGAGTGCAAAACTAGAAAATGTGGCCCTCTAACGAAGCCTAAGTAAACCCACTAGACATGCAATATGAAAAATTTAATTTTCAGCACAAGTTATCGTTTTGTGCCTTGTTCACAATTAAAAACAAGAAATTCATAATAAAAACACCAAGAGTGGAACATCCACGAATCTTGGCAACCAGGAGGATGCCATGTTGGAAGTTAAAATCTTCATATTGAATGTGTAGTGTGTTAACTTAGAGGGCCACATTTTTTTACTTTTACACTCTAAAATTCTAGTTAATATATCCGTGCATCTGGACAACTTGTAGCTTAAATAGTAGTTTTACTATCTGTACTATGTATGCTGGAAAACTTCCTCCCTTCTGTAAAATGACTATGCTAATGATTTTGTGTACTATGGGCTGTCCCATTTATTTTGCTCTTTTTAATGATACGTTCATTTAGCAAATTTTAATTCAGTTAATAATGACTCCCACATCATGACATAGAATTTATTATAAATATTTCAGTCACAAAAACAGGATATGTACAAAGCTATTTTTTGGTTCTTAAAATTCCAAGAGAAGGACCACAAAATTACCATCCAATCCTAGTTAGGTTCTTTGCCAATGTTGTTGTCGGTTTTCAGGTCGTTGCGGTCATTGCAAGGCTGTACACATGATCGTAAAGAACGAAGTGAACAGCAGTCTCATGGGTTGGATCTGGACTGTGTGCTGGGGATATGATTGGGTTCTAGGGTAAAATCAGTTTGCTTGATCGAGACAAACCGAGACGAGACTAACTGTAATCTTTTTCTTTTATCGATATTCTACAACCCTTCTCGGTCTCGTCTGTTGGCCAATTTCTTCACATCTCTATAACCTTTTGGTAGTTTAGGCGCCTACCGAACCAAACCTTAGGGTACGCACACAGTGCATCCCAATGATTCTGATTCCGATTCTGATTGTAGACTGATCGGCACTAAAACTAGGATGATTGACCTTGGCTAATAGGATTGACCTTGGCAGCCTTTCCTTGGTTGAATGATATCACTACCGATCGTTTTTGGAAACTTGGCAGGTTTTTCTACTAGTTTTGGTTGCGGGTGGATATCACAACTTTCATAGGACTGTGAACGTACATAAGGTTACACTGTCTTATCTTCATCTGTACCTTTTTTCTAGAGGTATTTATTTGTATAAATTTTCACATTTCTAATTTTCAAATTTACAATTGCCATTAGCCGTTAGATTAGCCAAATTGTCACGGCTTAATTTATTGTATGACCTCTCTTCACTTGCTTAAGTTGCTTCAATCCCATTTTAGGACACACTGGCTAACAATCGCTTATTTCATTGGCTTCGCTCACTCAATCAGCACATCCCCTTCAGTTGTTTTGTGTATCCCTGTACCTTCCCCTCAACTTTTCAAGATTTCATTGACATTTAGTCACACAGAAACCCCCGAAGGTCACTGTTACTAAAACACGAAGCTAACACTGTTACTAAACACGAAGCATTTTATTTTTGGGTTATTAACAAAAACCCCGTTAGCTCGTGGATGCTCGTATTGTTGTGTAACCATCATCTAACGTGCATCCTTTTATTCTTACGCAATCCACGGCAACGACAATGTTTCCTTATTTTGTCCTTCGTTACAGTTCAGTTTTTTAGTTCGTGCAGGCTTTTACAATAAATCTAAAGACCAGTGTTGATTGTTCAAGACATTGTTGCTTGAAATCGTTGGTGGCAACTTGGAAAAGAAACGAACTTTAAATTCGCTGGTGGCGAATTTCAAAACCCTCCCACATATTTGCCCTGACCCCTACAACTCTCAAACCAACAAACGGACCATGCTCAGATCACCATGCATCCGTGTGCCAAAATTCAGCTACGTAGGCCTTCTCAATTTTGCGCTGGCTGTGAGCAAAAAGTCTATGGGATTTAACATGGGAAAAATCTTATTAGCTAGCCGGCTAGCTAGCCAGCCAGCTAGTAACATAAAAACAACGTTATTGACGCATCTTTTTCTCTATGATTGGTGGACACTCATCCTTTAAGTTTTAGTTTTTCTTAATCTCTGACCCTTCCCCTTAAATTTTCCACAATTTGAAACATTTCTGTCGCTTTGGGATTTATCCTTAACATGCCAAAATATGCTTTCAGTTGCTTACAGTTAACAGACATATGTCTGCTAGTGAGCCGCCTTTTTATCATTAACAATCAATTTTTTAACAATCGGATGTCTACAATGGGATGATCTACTATTACTTGGCGGCGACACACTAGCGTGTGTCTAGATTTTAAATATTCCGGCTATGATTTAAAAGATCGAGATAATCACGTGGCCCATCAAACTCTAGAGTGCAATGAATAAGTTAGAGCCCATTATTACCTGTTACGACAGAACTTTATATACTTCTGCTGACATTTAGAATCATGCCAGCTTCATAACCTCAGTTTTATTGACTGAGCCATGATCGGGTTACAGTGAGGACTGTTTAACCCTTTACAGCCAAGCGTCCAATTAAAAGGACGGCTACCGAACGGCAAAAAACTAAGTCCCAACGCGCAACGCAGGCTTTGTGAGGGGTCCCCGGGTATCCCGAGTAAAGCGAGCAGCAACAGCCCAGTGGTCAGCGTCCTCGTTTGCAAACCAAGTGTATGCCGGATCGAATCCTGCGACCGATCCAACTATCACATGGAACTTTAAAAAAAAATATCCAGTTTGGCATGGGCGTTAAAGGGTTAATAACTCTTTTTCTCCTCCCCATTCCAAGCGACAATAACATTCCTCAGAAGGTGAATTCATTTGTACAAACATTTGTGAGTTGGGCACAGTTCCAAATATATGCTCATAGCCTGAACACTGCCCAACACTCCTTATAGTTAAAATAATAAATCTACTTTTTTGAATCGTTCAATGTCAAAAGCCAATGAGTACAACAATATAAATTATGCCTTTTATGTAACATCTAGTAGAAGTCTAGACGAAGTTGAACACTTTATATCTCATGATTGTGTCTAATGTTTAGAGGTGCCAGAGCAGCACGAATTCCAGCTAGTCATACTGTGCATCAAGGCAGTGAATCCTTTTCAGCACTCGTCATAACAAATTCTGACCCGTCGAGTTTAGCTCTACACTCCATGATCACACCGTTAAATGTTTAGATCACGACTTAGTCTTAGTTACGTCAGTACAGTCTGGTTTCTGGGTGTCTTCAGAAAACATGTTCCGACTCGTTCATTGAAGAGACTTGGTGTGACAGTCGTCTGTTAGTAGCCAGTTTCAAAATGAATTGAAATTTTGATTTGAAAGTGACACTTGTCAGCATACAACAATGACAATTCATCTTGGTGCCGCTCATTTCAAATCTCAGTGCAACTTAGGTTTGGAAATTTTATGCTTATCTAGCCTACGTATGAAGCCAATGTACAACTAAAGGCAATAAATAGCTCCCGTACCATGTTCTTTGTAGTTTTGTTTGTTGGTATAAATAATTCCTAAGACACAATTATGTGATGTACAACAGAACTGCATAGCACCAGTGTTACTCTGTAAATAATTGTTAAACAACTGATGGGATACAGATATAGTTAGAAGATATGCCGAACGTCCATGGCAGAACTCTTTGCTACGATGGGCATTTGCTTATTTAAACTGCTAATTAATTTGGTGCACCTGAAATCAGTGCTTATTAACTTACGGTATCATATTGTGATTCTGAAATTATAGCAAATATCTGATATTTTAAAACAAATATTTCATTTTTTAAGACCCTCAAGGTAACGTCCAACCTAAAATCACATTTAACAAGAAGGTGATTATGACTAAGGCTGGAGAAACAGCATTTTTGCCCTGTGAGGCCCAAGCCTATCCAGTACCGAATGTGAGGTAAGAATTTTTAAACAAGTGCATCTATTTCATGTTTGTGTAGTTAGAAATGAGTTTTAACTGAGAATTATTTTGGATTTTGGAATTTGTGAATAAATGAGAATAAAGACATAGCATTTTTGCTAGACTGAATCCACATCACGCCTGCGAATCGTAGTTCCCGATCGTGAATTCCACTGGATGTTGCGAAGGTTTGTGTGGTTAAAAATTCGATTTAAATGAGAATTATGTTGGATTTTGGAGGGGCAATCATCTAATAACCTAAATTTGTGAATAAATGAGAATAAAGACAGTGTTTGAATGCTGAAGCAGACCGTGGACGCAAATGACAGCATAATCACTGATTTTTCTGTGGTCCAGAAAACTCCCTATCTGTACAGAAGTAATTATTATCTACTTTTTGGTTATCAACATGAAACTTCGTCTAAAGCATGTATACTTCGACCAAGCTTATGATATCCACCATCTTGAAAATAGCATTAAAATGGGACGAAATGTTGACCGGTTCATGTTCATACAGAATGACAATAAATGTTCCTTGCAAACCCCAGCTCCCGCAGCATTAAAACTACACGTGATATCTATAAGATCCTATTTTATTCCTCACCTTGACACCCTTTGAGGGGCTTGTGTAGGAATATCCCATCCATTCCCTGCCTTCATTTATAGCTTCCGTCTGTGTTCCTTTGTGGAATAGTGTCCCAATTAGCAAATGTGTACATGTTTTAGAGCCACTGATTGTATCAAGTGGATATATTTGTTGCCAACTTTAGTTTTCATCTCAACCCTTGATGTTCCCAGCATGTTATTTCTTTTCTTGGTAGCCAGCATCTGGAGTTAGCATTAAAATGGGCGCATTGCGGCAGCCGTGTTACTCTTCGACATTTGCATAATATCTCTAACTGGGACAGCATTCCGTGAAAGAAAAGAGAAAATATTTTTTTTTATCTAAATTTGAAATGGGGGCGGGGGGGGGGGGGGACAGTACTGTATGTTCATCCATATGCAAGCCCATAATATGCCCATCTATCGTCTTCTGGGTGGAACTCGTTGCTGAGCAATGGCGGAGGTCAGCCTAGATTTCTGAAGAAGTTGATCCTGTCAGTGTAAGAAAGGGATCCTGCCATCCTGCCATCCTGCCATCCTGCCATCAAAGTCCCTGCAAGTCAATTCGTGGCACGGTAGTGTGAGAGACCACCATCCTTATTCACCGGTTATGGAATCTACTCTATTCTCTGGCATAAGCTGAACATTATCTCGGGCCACCAGATCATTAGATGTTTCCTAGATCCAATTTCGTATAGCTTCTCCTCTGCTTACCAAACTTTTTTTTTCTCTTCTAAACGTTTATGCGCTAAGGTTAAAAACTGAGCTGGTTCATCTACACAGTCATGAAGTTTCCTTCAGATGACATAACGGTCCAAGACATTTATTAAAAATAAAAATAATCTTGAGAATAAAATGTGGTTGCACAGGTTGAGTTGCTCAATGTAGGCCCTTGAAGTTTGCAAGGGATATTCAATGCATCCTGTACACGAGCATGTCTACCCTTTTTTTGAAATATCTAGAAAGGTTGCTATTAGGAAAAAAATTGGTAAGCTACCATTTTTTTTAGATGATTTTATGATCCATAATTTTGTATGGAGTTTTTTTTTTGTTAGTTTAAAACTACCAGTTATGGCAAAAATATTTTCTTTTGGTTACCATTTTTGTGTGGGTGGTTATCATGAACATGGCTCACAAATTCTGTCTGGGCGATTTTTTTAAAGTTATGACTGTACACAAAGTTTCATGTCAGCGACCAAATGAACTATTTTTGAATGGTACCTCAAACGGGGTCCGGATGAAAATGTCCTTGGCAGGTAAAAAAAAAAGGTGCTTTCGTATTTCACGTACCACTTTAACCCTTTACTGCCCAACGTCCAATGTATTGGCAGGCCACTGAACGGTAGAAAACTAAGTTCCAACGTGCAATTTACGCTTTGTTAGTGTTCCCCGGAGTCCCCAAGCAAAGCGAGCAGCAACTGCCCAGTGGTCAGCGTCCTCGTCTCCAAACCAAGTGAATGCCGTTTCGAATCCCACGACTCTCCCAACTTTCATACAGGACTTTAAACGAAACCTATCAGTCCTATAACCTAACTGTACCATCGATTTTTAATTCAAGTTCTTTCAGCTTTGCTCTTTGAAGAGGTAGTGGGATAGCTAGTTCCAAAGAAGCAGGGGCATTCCAATTATGTTTTTCGTTCGTGGCGGGGGCGGCAGTACTGTAAGTCCATTGATTCACGGTTTCGTACAGTGAAAATTTGGTGTAGCATCCCTTTATGATTTGGAGGGAGGGGGACATCAACAGAAAACATAAAAACGTGTTCGTGCCAAATAATGTCAGTCAGTGGTTTACTTAACAAGACTATTGAGCAAAAGTCAAATGGAAAAGAGTTTTTCTATTATTTTTTCAAGTTGATAATACAAGCACAAACCTTCAGTGTGTAAATAAAAACCCCAATAGTGCTACAAGAAAATACACTTACATTTCAATATCGTAGACCTAAGGATCTGTCCCGTTACCTAAGTCTAAACTTTCATAAACTTTGCTTGATAACAGGATAGGTCCTTAGCCCCTAAACGTCGCAGTGTTTTTTACGTCTTTTTTAGGCCTTTAGGCCCCTGCACCGCAAATGTCGTTAAAAAAAGCCACTTTTTATTACAAAAACAGCATTTTGCAGAAAAAGGCAAGACCAATGTCCCTCCCCCCCCCATGCACCCCACTGACAGGACAGATCCTTAGCTCCTTAACGTCTTAGATTAAGTGTATTTTATTGTAGTAGTATTGGACTGTTTAATCAGAGAGATAGCGGGACAGAACCTTATTGCCGAAACATTGCAGTTTAAGTGTGTTTCATTATAGCACTATTGAGCTTTATAATCAGACAGATAACAGGACAAATCATTATCCCCGAAACCTTGTGATTGAATGGTATTCCTTTGTAACGCTATTGTAGTTTTTTAATGACGGCACATAACGGGACAGATCCTTTGCCCCTAAACGTTGCAGTTTTAAGTGAATTTTATTGTTGAATTATTGGGATTTTTAATCACAGACAGTGTTATGGGATAGATAATGGGATAGAGATTCTTAGCTCCGAAATGTCGTAGTTTTAAGTACATTTTATTGTAGCACTATTGGATTTTTAATGACGGACAGATAATGGGACATATACTTAGCCCCAAAACATTACAATTTAAGCGAGTTTTGTTGCAGCACTATTAAGGGCACGTAACTCCCTCCGGTATATTTTAACAGTTTCACTCGATACATTACCGGAAATAGTTTTATATGAACTGATTTACCTTTCATTTGCTGGTCTAAGGGTACGATGCAGATGTCAGTAGTGGCGCGTGAATGTTATTGGGCTTGTTTTAAACGGCTCGGTCCGAGCGGTATTCAACTCCTGCCACATCGCTGGCAAGCCGCGTCCCTGGAGGAAGGATAATTAATCCGTCGCTCATGTTTGCGACTTGGTCGTATGATGTGTTACGTTGCAGCGGCCCCGAAATGAGTTTGATTGGTGTCGTAGAGCAATGCGCGCTGCGGTCGTTTGAACCATATTTTAGCGTAGATGACGCAGAGTAAAGCGGCCAGAATGGAGGGATTTATGTGCCTTTATGTGCCTATCTTTTTACAATAAGATACAGTTTTTACCTGCGTACCTTACCCCAATAGAAAAATAAAACTTACACAAACCAAAAAATAATAATGCCATCGAAGAAGTTAAAGAGTGCAGAATTAGAAAATTCCAATACACTGTGTGCCAACAGTAACAACTGCTTGAGATTGATTAGCTGTGTATTAAGACATAAAAGTATTAAAGCTTTAAAGTATTAAAGCTCAAATACGCACTCAGGATATCCTCTCACCTTAGTCTCAACTCGAAGAGAGCAGTGTTAATTATGATTTTATTCAACAAATACAAAATTTACCGACACGGTATCTCAACTAACTGGTCAGGTCAAGGGCAGATCTAGAATAACGTCTTGGAGGGGGCTGCAAGGTGATCTTTTTACATGTTAAGTTATTTTTCGGCTAATTTAACAGCGTGTGTTCAACAATTGTGACCGTTTTTTCGAGTTTATTTGCCTTGGAGAGGGCCGCGGCCACCTCGGCCCTTCCCTTGGATCCGCCCTTGAATTGTCCCAAGTGGCAGTTTCATTTTCGCTCTGGCGTTCCTCCCGCAGGGTTCCACTCTTCCAGCAAGGTACTTACAGGAGTTCCGGCGGCTGAGTTCTCAGTACGCCGGTTATCAGCACCTGTTTACTGATGGGTCGAAGTCTGACGTTGGCGTTGGCATGTGCTTGTGTGTGTAAGGGAGTAACGGTTGCCCATCGCCTTCCATCAGGCTATTCAGTGTTTTCTGCAGAGCTTTTGGCTCTTGGTTTGGCGGTGGAATGGATCCTTGACCTTCAGGGCACGCATTTCATTATCTGTAGTGATTCTGTGAGTGCCCTGGAGTCCTTGGCGAATTACAATCCTCGGTACCCCTTGACACAACGTGTCCACGCTTTGCTTTCCCGCTTGACTGGCCAGCGGAAAACCGTGCTTTTCTGCTGGATCCCAGGCCATGTTGGGATAGCAGGGAATGAGCAAGCTGATTCTGCTGCGAAAGGGGCCCTTTCTGGCCCTCTCGGTAGGGATCTCAGCCTTGTTCCCTCAGACGCCTTTCCAACTCTGCATCTGACGTTACACGCTTTTTGGCAAACCTTGTGGGATGGACAGGACGGTAATAAAAAACGGACTATTAAAGGCACTGCCGAGGAGTGGCACACGGCGTGTCGCCGCAGTCGCCGTGAGGAAGTTGTGTTGGCCCGTTTGCGCATTGGTCACACCCGATTACTCACTGTTTCGTTTTGCGGGGGGTTGACCCTCCTGAATGTTATTGGTGTCGACGGCCACTTACGGTCCGGCACTTACTTGTTGATTGTCGCCATCTTGATGGTGTTCGTCGTCGTTTCCATCTTCCGCATGACATTGCGCGTCAGTTGGGCGATAAGTCTGTCCTCCTGTCCGGTGTTTTTCAATTTTTGCAGGAGGTACAGATGTATGACAAGATTTAGATTAGGGGTTTGACTAAAATCTCTGTAATGTGTGGTGCAGTGGCAACCCAGACCACTGCACTGTGACTGAGGTTGGCGCTAATGACCAAGTTGTCGACGCGCCATTAAGCCTCAATCCCCCCCCCCCTTGGATTAGGTCAAGGAATTATCAAGATGTGTATTATGTGAACGGTTATTCATTTGACATTAAGGCACGGCTGGTTTCTGTTGATTACTTTAGACTAATTTTGGTGAATACATGCATACCTGATATTGACACAACATTTGTTCAAAATATTGATCATGTGGAAGTTCTGCTGATGGACTGGTATGCTAGTTGGAATATAAGTCACGTCATTTGAATGAAGTATTAGCATAAGGATAAGGGTGGTGTACTGTATTACACTATTTTTAATTTACGATTTTTGCTGATGGCTTATTTCAGAATTTTCGTTATCAGGAGTAACATTATTAGCAGTTTTAGATTACAGTCTAATAGATGCGTACAAATGCACATAAATGTGGCTAGGTGGTGAACGTATTATTTGTAATGTATAAAAGGTAATGCAAGGATTGAGATATTGGTAAACTGGGTTTTACATTTTCAGGTGGTCACGATTTTCTGATATAGGTGAGCAGAATTTGTCCATCAAAGGTCGCAATTCTCTGCTTTCTGGATCTCTCTTAGTTGCAAATGTCCAGCATTCTGATTCTGGTAAATATACGTGCACTGCAGAAAATACAGCAGGCTCAGCAAAGGTTGAAGTACAACTCATCGTCAAAGGTACGAAATTAAATTATTTTATTTTTTATATCATCGAGATGAAGAATATTTTCAGGGCTCGTGCCATATTATCACAACGTAGCAAGGTTGTAGCTGCCACATGATCCATTCAGTAAATCAATTCTTGGTTGCTTACAGAACTTTAAATCTTTACATCTTTGGATCCTAGCAGATCTTTACATCTTGTTACATCTTTACGTTTTGTCAGGTGACTTAATGTCATGAAATGTTAGGTACAGGAGCACACAGGATTACCACTGAAATAATCACTGAAAATCAGCCATGAAATGGGGAGAGAGCAGTATTAGGCTGGTTTTAGGCAAAAAAAAATTGGCCAGCACAAGGGGCAGGCACATCTATTAATCAAGAAAAAATGTTATGCAGTGGTGAGAGCAAAACTACATGAAGGCATGTATTTGAAAAGGGTTATTTAGTACATTGTAAGTATGTGTAAATTTATCAGCAAAAATATCTTTTTTTGTCAAACCAAATTCTGTGCAAATAAACAATTACACGTGTAATGCATTTGCACCATCCTATTTTTGGTATGGGGTGTCTTTATTTGAGGGGCTGCTAATGCAGACGGGACTGCCCCAAGATGGCAACCGTGCAATGTTACTTTAATATAACGCGACGATTCAACACTGGGTTAATGATTGAACGTTTACTCATTATGCCACGTAAACCAGAGTATTCCGAATAGTGTATTTATCTACCCTTATTCATTCCAAACTGCAACTGCAATTGCGTACAAAAAAAGGGGGGGGGGGGGGCACAAGTCATCAGATTAGTTCAATTACTTGTTTAGCAACATTTTATGCTATAGAAACATGTTATTTTATGCCATACAAGTGTACGTATGCCTGTTTTTTTTTCATTGACGTAATGAGGATAGAACAGGGTTCCTAAGAGACATTAAGAGAATAATTTAGGCGTCTGCGATGCCATTTCAGATCAAATAATCTTAACGTCATGGAATTCTACAATGACAGGGCTATCAATTTATTTACATACCTTCATCTATCAAAGATGCAATTATCTGTTGCTTAACTTCAAAGAGATTTAGTGTGAAAGGACCTAGTTTAATATGAAGATATATTAACTTTTTGTAGCTGAATGGTGGAGTCAGATTTTTCCCCATAGAGAAAACCAGATTAACCATTGATCTGTTCACAGGTAGGAGGTTACTTGAAAATGAATCATTGTGTATTCCAATAACTAATGTGTGGTGTCCGATGCTGTTATTTTGCCATTAGATGTGGCAAAATAAGTGAATAACTTCTACAGTTTTTAGGTTGTTGAATTGATTCATTATGGTCTGCAGTAGTACAACTGACATTTTGGGAAAAATATCTACTGCTAAAGACAGTATAGCATCAGAATGGATCATAAATTGCTACATTCCGTTGGCCACTGCACTCAAAAATTACAGCCGCATTCATATTCTAACGTTATCCATGTTGAAACTTTAACTCAGTTTCTCGTATTTGTAGTTGTACATGTCTGTGTTTTGATCGTTCTAAATTATTTGCACAATGATTTACATACATTACTTCACAAATTAAATATGAATGTGCATTGTGTATAGGTAAGAAATGGGATGTCCCATTCATAGTTATTCGTCCACAAACTGTTCAGCTTTGATATCATTTATGTGCTGGTTTCTTACGTGTTTTAACATTGGTTTATTCTGTGTTTTTCTTATTGTTGGTTAGAACCATTGGTCGTAACCATAGATCCACCGAAACTCATTATAGACAATGGAAAACAGGCAGTTCTTACCTGCAAAATCAGTAAGAATTCTGTTGCTGGTATTGCCTGGTTGAAAGACGGTCAGCCCTTATCTGCTTTACCCCACATTGAAATGCATAGTAATTCCTCATTTCGTATCAAGTCAGTTTCTTCTGAGCACAAAGGAATCTATCAATGCTTGGTGAAGGATACGTATCATGCAGCATTTGCTGTGGCTACTTTAGGTCTGGGGGGTAAGTGGAACAAATTCATCAATGTGTTTTCCCTGAAAGTAGAATACATTTGTATTAAAATATGTCTATTCTTTTATTTGTTGTTAGATTCTCCTCCAGTTTTAGTATTTGGGTTTGAAGAACGTGTCGTTCAACCTGGTTCTTCAGTAAATCTCAGATGCAATTTCTTTGGTGCTCCAACTCCAGTAGTAACTTGGAGCCTAAATGATCAAACTGTTTCCAGTAGTGCAGTCCAAAAACAATCAATGAATATGGAGGAGAATATTGAAGCCTTATTAACCATGGAAACGATAACAGTTGAAGAGGCTGGGGTATATTCATGTCACGCTAGTAGCAAAGCTGGAAAGACAATGCATGCGGCCAGAGTTAATGTTTATGGTATGACAATTTACATCGATTCTTGTTTGACAATAATCACTGTCTAATTTCTAATTGAAAGGTACTGGAAGTACCATTTGTTTGTAGAGGAAGAAGGGGAGGGTCATTTACATTCCCTCACAACCCAACCTAGAGGGCAAGGGAGAGTGGGGGTGCTGTAAGTTCCCCCATCGGGCGGGGGAAGCTTTAACGATTTTACCTATTTCAACACCTATTCTGGCTTTTGGAAGGTACCACTTTGAAGATTTTCATGCCTGTACAATATACTTATTTTGTTTCATCTCTTGCTATTTTGATTTATTTTATGACAGCAGCGTCATAAGAAATATTATTGATGCACGATTGATGCACGATATGGTTGAGGTTGAATTAAATCAAATTCACTAAATGGTATGGTAATTTTAAGTTAGTTTTAGGATGGATTGCATTTAATTTCAAATAGCTCAAATTTCTGAAGGATGAGACTTTCTGTAGAGGTGACATACTGACCTTAAGAAACCCGAACGCCGTTCCGGCTTTAAAAAAAAAAAGAACTAGAACGTCGTTCTGAACCGTTCCGGCCCATATTAAGCCCTTCACGTAACTTAAGAAGGTCACATAATCTTAATATGTATTTCATTACTTCGTAGGGAAACTAGGAGCTCAGCGACCTACCAAAGTCACTGCTGTCAATGGAGAGACAGTATCATTGAATTGTCCGTTTTATGGTTATCCATTTGATGAAGTCAAATGGGAGAAAGGTACGACTCGATCAACAACCTTTATTTGTAGTCATCAAAAGGAAAACTTGCTTTATAATGCATAGCTGATTGGTTTAAAGATGTAACTTAACTTGAAAACACAAATTGTGTTTCCATGCAGATGATCGACCCTTACCAAGTGATATTCGGCAAAACGTGATGCCAGATAACAGCTTAGTGATTCAAGAGGTTCACCGAATATCTGATTCAGGTGTTTACATCTGCACTGTAGGCCAAAGAAGTCAGTCTGTGCGGAGCGAAGTTCAACTCACTGTCCTGGGTAAGGTTTGCTACAGATAAAAAATAATCATTTTGAGAAATGATTTTCTCTCTAGGTTGCACAATTAAAGCTAAGGTATGTATGTTACAGCACATTTGTTGCTAATTCAGTCTAGTTAAATCAGAAGTTTGTTGGTGATGTTTTTCAGCGTTTTTATAAAAGTTTCTTCTGTACATTTTCTCCAGCGTAAGAATAGTGAAACAAAAATTCCACTCACTAGTTGATTTATTATCTTCTCAGTTACAATTTATGAAAGTTGCTTCAACATCAATCTTCACATCCTCCAGTTAACTACAAACAATCCACAGGTACAAGAAAAAAGTTTTAATGCATACAATCTGAAGCGGCTTTTAAAGTATGTATAGCAACAACAAAAAATGTATGCTTGCTACTTCGTGGCACTGCCTAAAAATTTGTCCAATTCTTCAAAAGCGAACAGCACAAATTCGCAATTGATTTTATAATCATTTTCACTAAAATCCTATTTCACTTTTCTTTGTATAGCTTGACTTTTTTAGCTTCACCAAAAGCTCTGGGTTTTGATAACGCTATCTGTTTAGGCCTAGTTTCGGTGGGCCCCACAAACTCACAAATTAAAATACACAGCAGATACGAAAATCAATGAAATTTACACAATTTACTCATAAAGGTATTTAAGGGACTAATGTTTAGCATAGAAAAACAGATTGGATGGAATTCGTGAATTTGGCCCTACAGTTTCTTTGCATGTTACGCTTCTGATTGGTCGAAACAGAGTAGGAAGATTCAACCTACCTGTAAATAAAAGAAACTTCGGGTGCAATAAATTGCGATAAATAATATGATTTTTCTTAAATATTTGCTCTTTCAATAAGCATCTAGCATTCCTTGGAATTTCTCTCATGATTACTTGAAAAGATTCTACCTGTCTTACAAATGCACGGCTAAGCCAATAAGTCGTTTAGGTGTCTGAGATTTTATGATTACGCTAGGTGTAGTTTATAATTTTTTGTAGGGCTAGAATGGGGTAGCCTAACTGAGTAACCTACATAATGTTTTATCCTTATTTTTAAAAGTGGATTTTTATAGAAACAAAAGGTCGTCTGACATATTCGTCAAAACCAAACTTCTCTATATGTCGTATAATCTCTCTGCCTTTGGCTGTTAGGTTCGTCAGTTTTTAATTTTTGTGTGTGTACATTAGGTTGTTAATAATGAAGTAGTCTTTCAATTATATTTTGGTATAAAGGTGGGGGCCTCTTTTGCTGAGGACCGAGTCACCTTTTGCCTTCCCCCTCCCCCATAAAAGTTGCCTTGCCGCAGCCATTCATAACGAGACATCCTAATTTGCGCTGCTGAAGCCTACAAAAATGCAAGAGAAAACGAACATACTTCTGGCTGCGATAACACATAATATGGCTAAAAAATACAATATTGACTAATATTATTAACTTACGACAGAAGACAAACAACACTGCATGCGCAACAGAAGCTAATAGTGATGTAGCCATGAAGTGTGAACGATTCGGTGTTATGTGTCTAAAA
Source organism: Lithobius niger (assembly GCA_023313725.1). Lineage (NCBI taxonomy): Eukaryota > Metazoa > Arthropoda > Chilopoda > Lithobiomorpha > Lithobiidae > Lithobius > Lithobius niger. The sequence continues at coordinate 303,242 of JAHWFP010232696.1, read as the reverse complement.
TTGTGGAAAATTAAGTACTAGTGAACAGTGATTTTTTCAGATAAAACGTTTGTTGTCCTTACAAGAAGTTTCTTAATTTTCTCCTGTATTTTTGTAAATTTGTGCAGCACCTGACACAAACCAGGCTCTTGTGACAACCAGGTTTTATGTATAGAACCACTTCACAGAATGCTAGTAAATTTAGAAATTACAGCTATTTTAATGCATGAACCGCATGCTATTCGTTATTCATAAAAAATTAATATACAAAATTCAACTAATGTACTTAAAGAAAACTCACTTACATTCTAAATAACAAGCAGTAGATAACTATATTTTCAATTAATAGCGTTCCTGAAGCTGTTAGCTCCTGTTGCTAGGCAGTTATGAAGTGTAATTAATTTGGTGTTGCTTTCTAAATTGTGATGAATTAAACACTAATGAAAATTGTTTATTTTTTCAAATGAAACTGGTGTTAACCTAATAAGAATAGTGTTCACTTTCTCTTGATATGATATTTTTGTAGGGTTGTGCAACACAAATTGAAATGCTTGGCTTTAAACATAAATTGTTAGTACTGAATGTTTTGTCTCTTTCTAGTTCCACCAAAGTTATCACCCTTTTCATTTCAAGACGAACTTGTCCGAGAAGGGATGCGTGGTCGGCTTCAATGCGTTGTCCTAGAGGGAGACCTTCCTATTACTCTTAAGTGGTTTAAAGATGGGCAACCTATTAATCCTTCTTTAGGGATATCAATTCGAGATATTGATGAGTTCTCCAGTATTCTTACCATTGCCGCCATCAGCCCTCGTCATAATGGAAAATATACTTGCTCAGCTAAAAATCCCGCTGCAGAAGTCACCTTTACAGCTACACTAGCTGTCAATGGTAATCCTCTCTTTGGATATTGTTTCAGTTCCCCCGCAAATACTACCATTTGCTTTCCAAGATGACCAGTTCTTCAAAGGAATGCGAGCACACATCGTATGTGCTGTGAGTCAGGGAGACACACCTCTTCAGTTCCGATGGCTTAAAGATGGTTATCCCATTAAGCCATCATTAGGCATAGTCACTAGAAGCTATGATGGCCACGCAAACTCTTTAAGCATTGAAAGTGTATCATCTGAGCACACTGGCAATTACACATGTGTTGTCAGTAATGTGGCAAAGACAGTTACCCACACAGCACGACTGCTTGTTCATGGTAATTTATTCGTGTCAGTGTATTATTTAATGTCAAATTTTGCCTTTTTTTTTTTCTAGTTTGCATCACGAATTGCTTTCATTTAAGGTATCGAGTAAATCAGTAACCTGACCAAAGTGGTTAGAAATCATGGTTTAAGAAATATAACACATGTTGCAAACAAAATGCATTTTCAGTATCACACCTAGCATTTTTACTTCATTTTGCAGTTGCCCCAAAGATAATACCATTTTCATTTCAAGACTCAGGAGTTACTGAAGGAGTGTTGGCTAGAATTTCTTGTGTTGTTTACCAAGGGGATCTGCCAATTGAAATTAATTGGTTCAAAGATGGAAAGTCTGTTTCATCTATTCCTGGACTAGTTGTGCGAATGATTGATGATTACTCGAGTATCTTGACAATTGAAAGCAGCACAAGTTATCATGCTGGCAACTACTCTTGTGTGGCAAAAAATGCTGCAGCATCAGTTTCTCATAGTGCACAACTTAAAGTCAATGGTAATTGCCATTCTTTAATATCTTCTTCTTACAGTTCCTCCAAAGATTGTCCCATTCTATTTTCAAGACGACCAGTTGATTGAAGGCATGCTTGTGCGTGTGTCGTGCGTTGTGAGTCGCGGTGATTTGCCGTTAACTATCACGTGGCTCAAAGACAGTCAGCCAATGCCCAGTGATTTTTCCATTTCAAGTCGAATTTTTGATGAGTATTCCAGTGTACTCTCCATTGACCCTGTATCTCGCAAGCATAGTGGCAATTACACGTGTGTGGCAAGAAATCATGCTGCCAGTGCCATTCACACAGCACAACTGAAAGTTCAGGGTAAATGTCTAATAATTTACGCAATGCTTTTAAGTCTGAACAAAGGGTGTTTTCAAACATTTCATAATGATTGCATATTGATAATTCATCATAGCTGTTGGTTAGGGTTACATGGCAATCCTTAGAAAGGAAGCCTTAAGTATCAGCTTTGTATTTTACTTAATATTGCTGGAATAGTACACTAACACTCACATTTTGTAATTAGAAATTTTGAATTTTCCCCTCCAAACTAAGTAAGAAGTATGCTAACTGGAAACTAAGTGAAAAGTATGCTAATCGTGGCTCATGTGTGAGCAGGATCAGAGTATATGCACCTGTGATTTTATTAAACCCCCAACATTTAATCATTCATCGGCTCACGACTAGACTAATTCACCTATTTCTACACATCAACAATTTTCGCACCCGAACGAGGTTGATGGAACTCTGCGAAGAAGTTTTTAAGTTAACATTTGTCAATGGTGAAAAGCTATAAGCGCTAAGCGAGAAGTGTGCTGGATTTGGCTCATGTCTAAGCAGGATCAGAGTGTATGCACCTGACATCTTGTTAAGTCAGCATTTAATCATTCATCGATTCATGGCTCGAGTCATGTCCCCAGATTTGTGCACCAGTGGACATAACACAGACTAAGAAGGGGTTCTGGGAACCATACTGGAGTTGTTGATTTAAGCTTAAGAGCACAACCTTGATTGCGGCAAAGGGGATTCCTGCAATCAAAGCCACAATCTTACAGTGACGAGCTTTCAGTGCCAGGGACGAACACTGCCGCCCAGACAAACAGGAAAACAGAAAGCAAGCCTCACGAGAGTTGAAGTGAGCAAAAAACAGCTGAGGTCCATGCACAGTCTTGGGGGCCGAGTCAAGAGGATACAAAATCAAATCGTGCTATTTAAAAAATGACCCCTCTAGAATACGCCTTGGCAGTGAAGTGTTAAACAGACCAATATCGAGGGCTAAACAACTATTTTTTGACAATCTTACAAAGCAACTCACTTAAATTGAAGGAAGTATTTTTGGATAGAATGTATAGAATGTTTTTGTATAGAATAAACTATTAGTCTACATTTACAACATCTTTTACTTTGAAAGGTGAACTTTAAAGTCCATTGTGCATTAGTTCTGCAGTTTTTCTCAAAACAAATGTGGCAACGAAAACACTTTGTCATTGTTAAAGCTTTACGCTACAACTATACTAAGATTATTAAGCTAAACTTAATTGCTTTCAGATCCCTAATAATTTTCCACAAATACCTTGCTTTCAAATCTTGGCAAGTTATTGTTAGCAACACCATCGGAAAACCCAAAATGATGCATAATGTTTGAACGAAGGCGAACATATACACCAAATCGCATAGTCTAATTCACCCTGTTCGAAAATTAATTTTTTGAAGTTGAATTTTTTTTACTGTGAAACGCCTTCCATTTTGCGCATTAGTCATCTATCAATATCAAACTTTACATACCGCTTGTAAGTGTCCACAGAATCGGCAAATCATCTTTAAAATTTCAGTTAAATAGGACTTTACAGGGGAGGGGTGGATTTAGGCATAATGGCACGGGCAACTTTAGGGCGGGAAAATGGTTGAAACGTTGCCTTTTACGTAAAAGATAAAGAAACTCTGTTTTCCCTTTGGACGTAAGGACGAAGTTCCAACGATCTCTGCCAACACAGACTACCTACAGTAGTGCCGCTACTTCGTGAACGAGGGCTGCTCCATCTGCAATGTGTGTGTGTTACTGCCGTTTTGACAACTTGAGAAATTCGATAGGCTGGGTTAATTATTTTACCAGCAAATTTTGCAATTTGTTAGCCCAATACGATGTCTTATAATTTTAATTTGGTTATAATTACAAAAAATTCTTTCCAGTTTTACAGCATTTGTGTTCAGAAGCAATCACAATTGCATTATTGGTAAATGATCATAATTTATCGTAGATAGACATTGTCCTCTCTGAACCAGTTTTGTTAATAATGCAGTTTGGTCATTATAAGGCTTAGTTTATTAAGTGGACTATTCACACCAAAATTGTGCTGGAAAAAAATGTCGCAATTTTAGGGGAAAAGATAAGCTGAGCAAAGTGGTATGAAGGAGGCAGAGGTTCACACGGATTCGTGTGTTTTATTCAAAACTGTTAACTTACTTCACTAGAATTCACATTCATACTAGAATTGTGCTGGGAATTAAAGTTGCATATAGGGGCAAGATGTTAACTGAGTTGATAGTAATGCAGTGTGTGCAGATTCATGCCTTTTTTGAACCAATCACAGGCAAGAATTTATAAGGGGTTCTTGTGACAGAGGAATGAAACGATACAAATCTGTTGGAAAATAAAGATGCCATTTTAGCACGAAAGGCCTGTAAACATAGGTGTGGAAGACACCTATAGGATAAAAAATTTAACTGCAGTATCCTATTCTATGTGTTCTATAGTCTATGTATTCAGCATAAAAAAAATAGGATAATTTTCTACCAGTTTGTGACAAGGACAATTACCCTAGACAAATCGTAGTGTACGCGATGTTCCATTTTCCAGTGTATGTTGCCACATGCCATTGAAATGGAATTTCCAACATTCGAAAGGCAGTTTAAGGCAGTTTTGCATTTTGCCATTGTGTCGCAGTAATTGTTTTACTCTCTTTTAACTGTGATTATGGATTTGCATTTGTTTCTACATTTATGTATGAATATATAAGACTTTGTATTATTAAGGAGCTGCATGTCATTTTAAAATATTTAATTTTTATCCAGTGCCCCCAAAGTGGGTTGTGGAGCCTAAAGACATAACCACAAGCAGTGGATTAACAGTTCACTTGCATTGCAAAGCCGATGGATTACCTGAACCTGTTATATCTTGGATGTGGGCAAAAGGTATTTTAAAAGTTCTCTCATTACATTAAATATGACAGTTACTGATTTATTAGTACGAGGCAAAATTCTTAACATCTAACAGAATGCTCATAAGCCACAATAAAGTGCTTAAAAATGCAAGCATTTATGTATGTCTCTAATTATTGTAACCTAAACAACAGAATTTCCAGTGATTGTGTTGATGGGTGGTATTTGTTAAATAGCAGAGTTATCAGAATATAGTGCAGTTTGTTTAAATAAATTCAGTAAGTGATAGGGAGCAGGAAGATTTAATGCTTACCACTATGTCTTTCTTATTGCTGCACTGAAAATGGTCTTGTGACAACCTGTAGACATCTCTGGTACCAGGTCAGCAAACGAGAAACAGTTTCTTAGTTACATGTACGTACTAGAGTAACTAGTACATTGAAGCAAGAGGGACAGCATTTGTGTTGACCAGAGGCCATGTTTTCTTCTTGCAACCAACTTGGACAATAGTTCACATGACTGTTCGCTCTTGTATTGCTGCAGCCAACAATCCTTTCTTCCTTGAAGCCTTGGATCGCCCTTTTGCTACATCTTGCAACAAAATCCTCCACTCGTGTTCTGGCTTCTCGATAGGAGTGTGGATCATTATATCTTCAGTGACTTGTCTGGCTCTTCCTCGAGTCAGACACCTCTCGACGAGAACTTTCATTTCTTTTCTTTCTATTGGATTTTCTATCATCCTGCAGACCCTTTGCCTCTTCATCAAAGGCATCAGTTTGTCGGGTCGTTTCGTCTCGCTCAGGTAGCGATGGCGCACTAACCATTTATTCATGTAATCTTTATGATTCATCTGTTGGAGCAAGGTTCTTCCATGCTCGAACTATTTAATCTTCATCAGAATATACTTTATTAATAGGAAGAAGACTTAAATTCGATTTAATCTTCACCTATAAAAGTCTTCGCAATCTTCTTTCAGTGGATTTCCCATTTTTCGACTTTGCCCCGAGCCACCATGATACCAGGGAACACATACGGAAATTGACAGTACAGGGTTCACGCATTCATTGCAGAAAAAAATTTGTTTGCAAATCGCGTTGTCCCTATTTGGAATGCTCTTTGCCCAAGAACGGTTTGCATGGACTCTGTGAGTGATTTTCGTCGAGAACTGATATTGGATATTCGATTCTTCGGCCATCCTTGAGAAGAAACATATGATCAAGCTACTGTAACTTAAACAAATATCACATCCCTACATCAAATGTTACAGTATTAGTGGCTAACAACCGTTCCGGCAACCATCTATTTTTAGGTGGTAAACCTCATTACTATTATTATTATTATTATATATTGTCCAACAACTTGCTTCAAAGAACACAAAGTAGACTTTCTCTGCAGAGTAACTCCGTCTTAAACTTCCTTGCATGTCATCTGCATTGTCTACACTACTGACGCTTGGAACTGGTCACAAATAGCTGGTTCCACCACTATTCCTTGACCTGCTGTCGTAGCAGTGGCTTGTAGATTAGATGTCACAGGCACCAGTGCTTGAATTGGTGCTTGTCTTATAGATTGCGCCTGTTGCAAGACTATAGCATTCATCACAACTTGTATTGCTATGTAACATTAGCATCACTCAGCACATCTATACTTGGTCCGGATTCATCTTATCATTGGCATCTTTAAGCTTGTGATCTTCTCCATGCCTCCTAAGTCTATCTTTGCCTCGGATTGATAGAAGCCATTTTTTTCAAATTTAACCTCCCAACTTGCCACCACCTTGTGTAATTTGGGTATACATATGGCCGTGTCAGTTTGGGTCAGCGGTAGGACCTCGGCATTTGGGTTCAAACGTCGTGCATTTTGTTCCCCACTCAGGCAGTTTGACATTTCAGTCCGAAAGGCAACGTAAATAGGTTTGCATCCGTATTTATTTATCTATAGCCAGTATACCCATTTCTCTCTACTTCATAGCGCATCAGGTAACCAATTCTTGATCTTGCCTCTAGTTTATTGAAAGAAGGTTCCATGACTTCGACGTAGGCTTTACATCCCCATCTCCTGTACTTCGAGATGTCATTGATGTGTCCTCTCCACCTATGGCTGGGTGATTCAACTATGGATGGGTGATTCGACCGCCAATCTTCCTACACCTGCATTTCGCAGGTAGCATTACACAGGTAGCAATACGGAAGTAGCACAACTTCACATCAAAGGAACTTTGGTATACTACCCTTACTAACGGTGTGCAAACTTTCTCCATCGACATGCAGTTCAGACGTTCACGAGCCTCGACTTCTTGTGAATAGTAGTGGTGTGTTCTGTGAGGTTTTATCCCATTTTTTCAAAGTGATTTTCGAAAGCCGTTCCATAGAAATTCTCCTCCATTGTCAGATGGAATGGTTCTAACTTTCTGCTCATTCACCACTTCCACTTCGGTTGTCTACTGCTTGAACTTCTCGAATACTTCACTTTTCTTTTTAAGTAGTATTATCCAGGACCGACGTGTAGGGTAATCGAGGAAGCTCACATAATATTGCTTACCATTCAGTGTTGGAGCTGACATCGGGCAGCATTTATTCGCATGTATTAGGCCTCGTCTCGTTTTTTGCTCTTATATATTTACTGGATTTAAACGTTTTCTTGGGAAAACATCCGATCTGGCAAGCATTGCATCTTTCCAATGGATTCCAATGGATATGGTGACTAACTAAGTCTTGCTACTACATCCACTTAATTAATTCATAGGGCATGTGGCCAAGCCTCCCGTGACTAAAGTTGAAAACATTCTTCTTAGATTTTCTGCCTTCCTCTACAGTTGACTCATTGTGCGAATTAATTTCTTTTCCTCCTTTCGTTTGGTTACTTTCAGTGTTCAAATTCTACACTGAACTTTCGTGTTTTGACCTATTTTGTGACATCTCTATATCTTAGGGTTGCAAGTTATCCCACCGTCTGTCAATTTTCAACATGAGTCTCCCACTCTGGTCTTCAATAACGCATTTATCATCCAGAAAAGACACTACGTTTGACTCTGGAGAAATTCAAGGAGTCTCTTCTTGAGTTCTAAAATAACTTTCCCCACCCTATCACTGCTACCGGGGTGTCATCAACTGTCAAAGCATATTTATTTCTCAACTTTGCAGCTTGATAAATCCACTCTTTTGTTTGTCATTACAACCAAGGCTCCTGAGTCTGTAATACAGTCAGTGTATAGTTTCTTTTTGTTTCATGACATCGCCATTGTTAAATTGGTTTTAAACCATACTTCGAGTTACATTTTCCATGATATTTTCTAGGCATACTCTCTTGTCAGGATTCGCTATCACTGGATCCACTCCTGTTGCTCTTATGTTGTGAGCAATCCCAGTCGCAATGTCCTCTTTTGTTTAATGCGTAACATTTGACAGTTGTCTTTTCTTTCACTTTCCTCTTCTGAACATTCTTCAACTTATTCTTTACAATGTATGACTGAGGATTACCATCAACTTGTTAGTTTATTTGATCCCATCTTGAACTACATCATTCATTGTCAAGCAGAAAAGTCCCTTTGTAATTGTGCATATAGTTGGTTGCATCGAATGAATCAGTAATCCTAAGAACATAGTTGTATTCAGACAGTGGGCCATGTAACATCAATAAGGTTACAAACTCATCTCATATAGCTGGACGTTGGGCCAATTTTGCAACTGTCTTCAGCTGTCTTATCCATGATAAATAATCAGACAGTTTTTCATTGTACATCATTTTACGCTTATGAAATCTTTAAAGGCTGTTATTTTAAGGACATCCCACAGTTTCTTGGGCTCTAATTATTCCCTATAGTGTTGCTGCAAGGGCTGTTGTAGCATCAAAAATAATATATATGCCGGCACCACGTTTTCTCCTCTTCATGCTTCGGCAATGCAGCGCCTGCTGCAGATTTGGTTGTAGAATCTTCAATATACTGTTACAATGCCTTTTCTTTTAGTATAAATGCAGTTGAGAAAGACCAGTCATAATAATTACTTCAATTAAAATTTTTTATCTTGTACACATGCGTATTATTTATTTTGCTTCACTCAGCCATCATCACTTCCAGTTTTGGGTTTTCACAGTTGCGTCGATGTCTGACAATAAATGTTCATTTTCACTTTTTGTTAAAATTTGGGTTTTTGATCATGAAAATAAAGGTCAATTCACGATGAAAATCACTTTGATTACACTTATTGTCCGTACCTCGAGTATTTTGCTTTATAAATTTCCAAAACAAGATGGTGATCGCAGTAAACATTGATCGTTGTGAATCACGAATCACGACTCCCTTTCTTAAAAATTGCTGAATTGCGTAGAAAAAGCAAGTAGGGGCACATAACCTTCTGATAAGTGTTATTTAGCAGAGTTATCAAAATATAGCACAGTTTGTTTAACTAAAGTCAATAAGCGAGAGGGAGCGGGAATGGTTTATTATTCCGTTCTTGCTTCTATGCTGAGAATGGTCATGAAACAAGAACTGTAGACACATCTGTTACCAGATCAGAATATGAGAAACTGTTAATTAGTTAAATGACAGTAACTGGTACATTGAAACATCAGTAATTGTATTCATGTTGAACAGCGGCCATACTTCCTTCTTGTAACCAAGTAAGACAAGCGACCACGGGACTGTTCTCTCATGTATTGTTTCGGCCAACAATCCTTTCTTCCTTGAAGCCTTGAACGTGACACGATTGCCGCGTCTGGCATCATGTGTGCAGTTTAAATATTCATCGAAAGTAGTCCATCAGTTATTACTTGATTTCCATATACTGTACAGGGTATCCCA
>JAHWFP010232696.1:257682-280380 GCA_023313725.1 Lithobius niger | reverse complement strand
ACTAACGACTGGAATAACACCTTTTGGACAACAGTGGACGTTATTCAGGGCTTAAAAAATGGTAAAAAATAATATTATTTTAAACTGAATCAGCATTGAATAACGTCCACTGATGATAAAATTAAATAAATGTATTTGAGTAAATGTCCGCCGGTAACGTACATTAGTCCACTGCAATTTGCTATAACAAAATAATTACTAGAAGAAAGTCTACTCGGATTGGAATTTTTTATTTAATATAATTTGAGAAAAATGGACTAGAATAACGGCCAGTAATTTTTTTTTTTTAAATTAATTTCTTTGAGCCTTAAGTCAGCCGAAGCAACTTAATGCTTGTATGGCTGAACCGGCTCAATTTTGAACATTACCAGACTTTTAGAGAAGAAGAAATATCTGGTAAAGGGAGGTGCCAACCCGGGGATTCGATCCGGGAAACCTCCGATCATAGTAGGGGCCGAAAGATTGTCCAGAATTTGCCAGAATAGTTCCCATAGCCGCTGAAGGAGCATGGTAGCCTCTCACGCTACCCTGGCCGGCAGTCCTGGCGGGGACTTTGCCAAGGTCTCCTTTCCAGGGGTTCGACCAGATCCGCAAACCTCCAGCAACCAGGCTGAGCTCTCTCACAACTCAGCCACGATGACCAATTGATATGTTGTTTTAATGTAAGGAGCCCTCAAATAAAAGCTTGTAGATTTTCTACAAAAAAACCGTTATAAGTACATCCCAATTGTCCTATGCACACGAAACCTAATGCTTGTTTTGCTCTTTTGAGGGTTAAAGCAAAGGTTTGCCCAATCGCCCAATTAAAACTATACACACATGACACTTTTTCCTCATTCGTTCATTAATCCCTCCATAGTATACAATTGAAGGAGATGGAATGATTCTACCATGCAGCAACTGAATGAGACAAACGGCAAATGAAGGCGACATAAATGACTACGCGGACCCGATTTATACAACACATCAGAACTTCAACGGATGAGTCCACTGCCAGTGGATTTATGCAAAACATCAGAACTTCAATGGATAATTCCACTCGCAGTGTATTCATGCAAAACATCAGAACTTTAACGGACAAGTCTACTGCCAGTGGATTATGCAAAACATTGGAACTTCAACGCACGAGTCCAATACCAGTGGATTTTCGCAAGACATCAGAACTTCAATGGACGAGTCTACTGCCAGTGGATTATGCGATACATCGGAACTTCAATGGACGATTCCACTGCTAGTGTATTTATGCAAAACATCAGAACATCAATAGACGAGTCCACTACCAATGTATTTACTTAAAACATCAGAACTTCAACAGACGAGTCCACTGCCAGTGGATTATGCAAAACATCAGAACTTCAATAGACGAGTCCACTGCCAGTGGATTTGTGCAAAACATCGGAACTTCAACAGACGATTGCACTGCCTGTGGATTATGCAAAATATCGGAACTTCATTGGACGAGTCAACTGCCAGTGGGTTCATGCAAACGTCAAAACTTCTACGTATGTGTCCACTGCCAGTGGATGTTGTTCAAATGCATTTATGTAATTGTATCGTCGGTCAACATTCGTCCATGCCATTTTAATTAAAATTTATCATATTTATTAATATGTGTTGGTTGCCCTAAATAATGTCAGTGAACGTTATACCATCATCCCTATGTTAATTATTTGAATTTATGTTAATTATGAGCACACAAAAAATTCACAATTCACATTTTTACTGTGCTGTTAAATATTAATATTTACTGGTTGGCAGCTTAATAATTTGGGGGTATGGGTAATAACTTCATGGATATGCTTTTAATGCCTGATGGCAATAAATTGCTTCAAGAATGTGGACATGTATAAAAAAAATAAATGCCAGAAATGTGCAAGCCAGAGAAAACAAAGTGCAACGTTTTGGAGCTTGCTGCACTATTACCCAGCTCAAAAAATAAAGCTTTATGTCATAATAATAAAATAAAAATATATAACACTTAATAATGCATTGATGGATATTTTGTTAATGGTCAATCTTTTAATTAAATTATATGTTACAGTGATAATTTGCAAGCTGTGTTATGGTTGATACACAAATTTACAATACAAAGTACTGGCAATAGTTTAAGAATACAATCTATGGTAAATTTTCTAAACATTTCATACAATGAGTGTATTGCGTAGTCATAATTTTTTCATAAATGAAAACTCGTGTTTTAATTTTTGTTTGTTTTTGTTAATGATTTTCTGAATCTCCCTTATCATTGACTTTTTCTTAGTTAAATTCTGCCTCTGATGACAGTGATGCTGTGGCACTAATGACAGAACAAGTGAGTTCCGATGCCAACACCCATGCATCTCGTCCTGACAACCAGTACTTGGAAGTAAAAGGTCTAAAGAAAAACAAGAAATACGCCTTTTGGGTGACAGCATCTTCAGTCATTGGAGAAGGACCAAGTTCGAAAATAATGGCGCAAACAGTTGCTGACAGTTCAGGTAAGTATAAATAAAACATATGTAGCTTAAAAGTACCACAGACAACAGGAAGGAAAAAAGGATAAAGTTAAAATTCAAAGCAAGCACCGGCATGCCAGAATCCTGCTGGTAAATGCATTTACATCTTTCAAAATTGTCCGTGCTTTACAGCATCTTGTGTTAACTTGAACAGAAAACGTAAAAGCCACTTTAAAAAAGTCACGATGCATCCTCTGGAATGTAGCAGACGACATTATTACTTACACAGGAAAGTACGCAAGATTCCAGACAGGCAAGAATGATTTAACAACTCTTGACGAATTTTCGATAGTCAATTCTGCTGTGGATGGAAAAACCTAGCCGACTATCGTCATCAGGCTCGTAATATAAACTCCAAACATTTCCACTTAAAATGCCACTTCACACGCAAGCTAGAACATGCTTGTTACACCAAGATACTAACACCAAGATAGTAACACCAAGATACTTACCAGTGCTAACTAAGTTCTGCTTAAAATTCTGCCGTAATAGGTGGTGTCTGACTTCTTTACAACGTTGTCCACATTTAATTTTGTGCGTTTTGGATTTTTTTTAGTGCCAGCGAAATCGGCTTCCTTTGACGGTACTATAAAAACTCCATGGAAGAGAGATGTTGTTTTGCCATGTAAAGCTGTTGGTGTACCTCCACCGCAAAGAAAGTGGATGGTCGGGTATGTAAATGTATTAATTAATGTTTGGCTAGAACAATGCTTCGAGATTTATGATGAAAGCTACCAGCATTGGACAGTGCTCCAGGTAATTTGACGTGACACGTCTCTCATGTGCATTAAAAAGTGTAAGCCTTGGTTATTTTTTTCCTTGAGCAGCTCCCATCTCTAATGAGGGTTTCCTACTTCCTAACACTTATGTTTGGTGACCTTTAGTGCAATGCCCAATAAAATAGCAATGATTTACTGGTGGTGTAGCAATAGGTGGTGGGCCACTAGGTAAACGACCGCATCTTTCGCAAAAGCCATTTGCATCTAGGCTACTTAATTAAATCTTTAAAGAGAATATATAGGTAAATAGTCATTTACTGACTCACTTTTCTTACACTTGAATACTTCGTAGTAGGGAACATACAAAAAATTATACGTAATATGTGTGGATTGCAACGACATTCTCTTCAAATAAATGCTCCGAGACTTTGCGAAGCTCAAATCATTTTGCTGAAAATGTCTATAAGCTCAAGATACTTGCTCAGTGATATAATTGCTAATGATCGAGGGCATAACAAGCAGTTCTAATGAGACATTCATGAATACAGTGAATTGGAAAACAAGCTTTTACTGGAAAAATTAACCATGATAACTCGACACGTTAATTTGAACGGCCCTATTTTCATTATCTGTATAGGTTTAATTTTAAGGTCAGCAGTTGTAAATTAATCTGAAATACAGTAAATAACTACACATTCAAACCAAGAAAGTTAGTCATGTTTCTTGGACTAGCTTATTCTTCGTACAGTTTATCGCATATTTGAGGGTCAAAATATAAAGTTACAGCAATGAAAATACACCTAACGGCAGTGCAATACAATTATCTTTCATTTAGTGCTACTCTCATCTTTGGGGTACCTTGGTTTAAGAGGAGTAGAGGTACATGCACACACACACACACGCACGCACATTGTACGTTTTAAATGACGTGCATTACTGCTAAGTGCTAACTCACCTGTCATGCCAAATTACAAAGTTGCCTCCTCCCTTCTGTTTTTTGTATCTTTTAATAGTTTAATTTTACGTAGCAATCAACAAGGATGGGATTGGTCCTTTAGGTATATTTCTTCTCTGATCTTTAATTCATTACTGTAAATTATTATAAGAGATTCATAGTTTGAGCATGAATACTCATCATGCAAGGTACATTTTCTATCCTTCTTGTTATGGTTTTTAGGGAGTATTTAAATTTATTCTTATATATATTAGTGAAGCAGAACAAAGGAGCTGCCCATCGTGTGCTGGTTTCTGTCTGTCTGTCTGTCCTTCTGCACAATAACTTCTGCACCACTTGTCCAATTCATTTGTAGTATTTGCCGTACATTCTGTGCTTTATCTGTAGATTTTAAGTTCGAAAATCAATAAAATTAAGCAAAGAATTTTCGAGCTATTGACTTTTAAGGATCAAAAGTAATCTGAAACACATGAAGTGACATGAATCAGAAACCAAATTTTAAAACTTGACACATGAAATGATAACTAAAAACACACATCTCACTCCTTCAAGTAATAGTTGGAAATACACAAATTAAACAAATACTGTAGACCAACCTTGTAAGTGTAAATGGTTTTTTCTGGAACCTTCGTCAATGGCTTCCAAGAGAGTTGAAAATTTAGATGATTTTTATTAAACCCATATTACGAGTTGAGTGGTTGGGCTCAAGTTTTCTTTAATTAACTATTTGAATTTTTTGGAACAGAGCCAAACCATTAGAAGCTGCTGGGCGGAACATCCTATTGTCTGATGGAACTCTCTTGATCAATAAAGTGTCCAGCGAAGATTCTGGAAACTATACTTGCACTATTTACAATGAACATGGAAAGGATGACGTGAAGTATGCTTTAGTAGTTCAGGGTGAGTAAATGAGGATAAACGCAGTGTCTGTATTATTACACTTGAGATTGGTGAACTCAGGTTGTTCCAGTTACAATTATAAAGCTGAACGTGGCATGTACATACAATTAGCTGATCTGACATTCTATTTAATTACTGTAGAGCAGCAGTGGCAAACCTTTTATTGAACGACTTCTAGTTTTATTACGTGTGGTAATTTCACTAGTTGCTACGATGTGCCGTAGTTACTTAATGGGCTAAAACAGATTTTCGATTTGTACTTTAATTTGGCTGGATGCTGTCAGGATTTATTTTTTATGTTTTACCTAAATTTGAGCTGCAGATGCAAAGAAGGAACACAATTCTATCAGTTTTAGTCTTCTGTACAGGCGTACTGGCTGAGAAGACTACTGCAACGACGTTGTCCGTCCGTCCAACGCCTTTTTCAACTTCGCAACGGTACCAGATAGAGACGACCATGGTTTACAACGTTCGATTCTGTGTCAAAAGTTAGTTAAGTAACATGGCAAATTAATACACCGTTACTTCCTTGTAGCTAATAGACTTATTCGACGTAACTAAATTAAATAATAAAATTTGATCGTCGAATTAAAATCCTAAGGATTAAAGCAGCTGTAAAAACAAAAAGATTTTAGCGTTGTTTAAAATAATCACATCATATTGTCGCATGAATAATAGGCTTACCGTCGAACCAAATTCTCCGTTAGGCCTATCTACTACTTACGAAATTAAGACTGCCGTTAAAAAAATTAAGCCTACAAAATAAAAGTTAGGCCTAAATCACGTTACCACGGCAGTGTCAAGTTGCTACGTGTTGCTGCTGGCTTCACCGACAGCGTCTCTCCCGTCACTTACCCACTACCACTGATCTATATAGGCTTCGTTGCGCGTTACGTGTTACACTGTAACTGTGTGCCCGGAGGCATGCCGTGTTGCAGAAATGAATAAGCTTACCATACAATCCAAATGTCTGTTAGCTGCTACTTCCGAAAGTAAAGTTGCAGGTAAAACTTAGTCCTAAAAGCTGACAATTACGCCTAAAATGTAAAATAAGCTTAAAAGCTAACACATTTTAACTGGTAATTCTGATGGTTACTGCTTTTAGATTATATAATAGATATAGCTGTTGCAATGTATGATAGAGGTGTGTGCCTCACCATTGGTGTATAGTGGCAAACTGCACAGAAGACAGGGTGCGACTAGGTAGTCACTGTAGCCGCTTGTTATGTATCTATTAGGATTCAGAACAAATCCACAAAAATAGTAATAATAATAATAATATATAGAGACGATGCTCGAGGCTTCCACCAACCCAAATTCCCGGCGGCAGATGTAAAGTGGAAGAAGTACCACCATTATTACAGTTGTTTTTTGCCGTACCGCAAATATGCCATTGTTGAACGCATGGTCTGCGTGTTACAAGAAAGGGAGTTACTAGTATGCTGAAAGGGTCAAGCATTCCGCTCTTGACACACATGGCATAGGTTTGCCATCCCAGCTGTAGAAGATGGTGACGACAGTCAAATTCACACTAACTTTGACGATGGGATCCTCAAGAACAAAGCGATGTGGGAGTTTAAATTTGTAAAAAAATGTGTATTGTTTTTGTCAACAGTTCATTCAAGCAAACACATTAAACAGTTAAAAACCACAGGGCACTAATATTTTAGAGCACGAATCGAATTGGATCCATTACGAATGGTTTAAAAATTAAAATAGCAAAAACTCAAGGCACCATAGCAAACTGGATCTTGATAGTGTTAGTTTTTACCGTTTTATTTTTTAAACCTTTGATCATGGATACAATTCGATTCATGCTATGAAATATTAGGTACCTGTGTTTTCAGCTGTTAAAGCCTGATCACTTGAATATGCCCCTAATGAAACGCGTGTTTGTTAGTTACAAGGAGATAAGTTTTTTCATGGCTTTTGAAGATTACAAAGGCAAGGGCTAAATACTTCGTAGAAGCTTGAGAGAAATTGACCTCACTAAGGATTCAATCACATACCTAAGTTACTGATTACGCATGTACACTGTCTATCAGGTCTTTGTTCATGAACGATTTCCCCAGTTGTTTTGTGTTCTCTTTACCATTGTTTTGACAAATGGAACGCAATTTCACACTCGTTGACATACTAAGTGTTTTACAAATATGTAGTTCCACCTGCTGCTCCGTTGTTGGATGTTGTCTCCAAACATAGAAGTTCAATTCAACTTCAGTGGAAGGCCGGACCTGATGGTGGAGAAAAAGTAAAAGGTAAGCAGAATATGGCATCAAACCTAATTTTTGTTTTAAAATGCTGAATGAATAAACGTAGTGTTTGATTGCTTGCTATGGTTTTGTACTATTAGGCTACATCCTTCATTTTCGCCCTGATTCTGGTACTTGGGACTCTAAAGAGCTAAGCCCAGATAACCACTTCTACACTTTGGACGGACTAGCGTGTGGGACCCCTTACCAAATATATCTAGAAGCTTTTAACAGTATTGGAACTGGACCTCCTTGTGATGTTCTTACAGTAGCTACTGAAGGCACAGGTGGGATTGCTGTTCTGGGCAGACAGTACTAGTTATTATTCTTTTATATTTTCAACGTGTAAAGTTGTTCGCCGAAAGTCAGATGAGTAAATACAAAAACATTATTCAATTGAGTTTGAATAATGTTTTTGTATTTGCTCATCTGACTTTCGGCGAATAACTGGAACACAATTACCTAACAAGGCCCTTTCTTTACAGTGAGGTAAAAGTTTTACAGCTACCAATGGTGTCCACTAGAAACTTACCAGTTTATTCAAAGCTATGTCAACTAAGAATAGCTACACATTCGTAATGTAGCCTAGCAAAATATCATATAATTTTCTGGGCTGAGGCTTTTAATGTTTAGTAATGTACGTTAAGTGCCAGTGGCTGCTTAAATTGGCATCAAAAGACGCTCAAAAGGTATCGTATTTGCACCGTAAGTAGTCAGGATTCTTATTGATGCTGTATTTTTTTAATTGCAAAGGTTACTTAACGTTGAACCTTTGCTGTTACAGTGAATACATGCCTTATATTTGCAGCATTTAGAATCACAGTTGGTATAATGCTAAACTGAGTTAAATGCATAGAATTGTAGCTAAGGTCCTTATAGCACATGAGTGATTTAAGCGATTATGGTTTATCTGATGCACAGTGCAGGCAAAAATTGTTGCAAGTTTCTCCAAATGATCTTTGATGTTAGTTATACCATTGCAGATGTGACTGCAATGTGACTGCCTTAAAAACAAGAGGTCTAGTAACGTGCATTTCTAACTACCACCTCAAAGGAAACTAATATCCCTATATCCCATTGCAGAGTTGGCGAGTCCTTCAATGGATTCAGTTATTCGCGAAGGTTCGACATATGTAACCATCCATCTTGAAGCTTGGCCTTCTAGTGGCTGTCCAATAGAAAGATTTCATGTTGAATACACACCATTACATACCCAAGAATGGGTACTAGTCAGTGACAGTATACGCCCTTCCCAGAAGAAGCTAGTTATTCCTGGATTACAGCCTGCTTCTTGGTACGCTCTACGTATTACAGCTGAAACAAATGGAAAAAACAACATTGTAGAATACAAATTCGCAACCCTTACACTTGCTGGAGGTAAACTAAAGTCTTTGTCACATTTTTATGCAACTGTAAGTTTTGTATCACCCTAAACTTTTTTTTTATCATTTTAATGCTTTTCCAGGTACTATTCCCCCACCTGAAATTCGCATTGAGCGTAATCCAGAACCAGTATACTTATTTTATTTGGATCCCTACATTTTCATTCCCTCCGTGGCTTTGCTCATCGTTGTGATTATTGTGTCTGTCATAATCTGTGTTTGTGTTAAGAGAAAGAGCGGCAGCATGGGGTCACCATCTGGTAAATAATCCAAATATATCTTCGTAATCGAATCTCAGTTGAGTGAGCTGTCTTATCGTAAAATTTGTTTTTAGATTCAGACACAACTATTAATACTTGGTCAAGAAGTATGCGCCCGGGATCGTATGGAAATTCTCAATATCCAACCATGACCCATCGCGGTAGCAAAGGTATGACCCTACTTCATGCACTACTTCTTTACTTGTGTTAATAACACAAACAAGTCTTATTTTAAGTAGCACAGGTTTAATTTATCCATTCCTTTTTATGTACAGACCCTAACCCTTATGCCACTGCCCGTCTTCCTGACTGCATCCTTCAGCACCCATCCAGTGATGCCTTCCTTGGCCATTCTGCGCCTCCTCCAGAATGGGCAGGAACTTTAGGTCGCCGTCCTATACATTTTGCTCAAGGTACCATATTTACTTATGATACCAATATTTCAATGCTAGGCTTTCATGCAGGGGTCGAAATATTCGGATGCACAGGGGCAAATTGCACTACAGAAGCAACTCATGGAGTGCAAATTTCCACGAGTTGAAATTGAATTTTCCATAACTTTTGAACCGCAGAAGCTACAGACTTGCGGTTTGCGGCATTTTAAACAGTTTGGAATTAAATTTCCTGTGGCACCATTCCTTTCAAATTAGTTAAACTCCAGTTTTTACTACTTTTGATTAAACTATGTGTATAGGATTTTCAGTTGAATTAGCGAAATTAAGTCAGTTTTAAGCAAAATGCAGTATTTGCAGATGGAGATGCTGAATGTTAGAATATTCAATGGCTGTAAAATAGGAGACCACATTGTGGGTTTATATTTTGGTTTTGCACTTCAAAGACTTTTTGTTGCACCCCAGCAACAGATTTAGGTGTAAACTTGCTCCCGAATCAAAATTTGGAAATTCGACCCTGGGATAGTATGTGCCTGCGACTTATCCAAAAAAAAGGAGAGGGGTAGGCGGGGGGGGGGGGGGGGGGGAGGAGGCTTAACGGCGCGTCGACAGCTTGGTCGGCTTGGTTGGGAGAGGGGTAGGAGGCACATTTGAAAAAAGGGCAAAGAACAACATTTATAATTTAGTGCATGTAAATAGTGCTTAGCCCTAGAAAGTGCTTGTATATCTATGTATATTATAGCTACTATTTATAAACTTGAAAAAAATTTCCCAACCCTTGCCTCAAGAGGACTAAAAATATAAGTTAAAAAATTAGTAATGACTGGTCCTCATTGAAGTTGGGATCTTGAATCGATGTCAGAGCCGGATTATCAAGGGTGCATTGAGTGCTATAGCACTGGATGACCGTTTCTGAAGGGCAGCTCCTCGGTGTACAGACCTTTTTGTATTGTCTCAAAAACGTTGGCAACATTTATTTATTGAAATTGTATATTTTCAATGTTAACTATTCACAATGGTACAACATCAATACTCAGTGTACATTAATATAAATTAATAACTCAGAAACATGCGTGAAGATAAATACAGCGTCACTTGTCTGTATGTGCTATGCCATAGCAAAAACGAGGGCTATTCACAAAATGATAACTGTTCAACATAAATCTCTGCTAAACAGGTATACATGAAAATTGTTGCTAAATTTTCACATATACTTGTTTAATACAGATTACACGATATAATCATATGGAGTGTATGAAAATACAACGTATGTTTTTGTGTGGTCCATAGTAGAATCGCTGTGACGCTGTGGACAGTAGAGGGCCACTGCGTAGAGATTCACCGAAAATACTGCAGTTTCGTTAATTTTTTTTACCAATTTTCACATTCCAATTTATATTTATAATCAACGTTATAGCCAATGCACTATCATTTGTTTATATTTTAAGCTGTTTTTTTCTCTTAATTTTGGGAAATTAATACACAGTACAAACAATTTACGTGAACGATTGTTTTTGGTGGGGTGGAAAGAGGCATAAGAAATGTATAGCACCCAGCATAACAGCATCTAATCCATCCCTGATCAGGTTTTCAATCTTCGATCAGAAATTGGTTTAATGGTTTTCTTCATGATTTCATCTACCAAAAGGGAATCCAAAATTAGGGGGAGGTGGAGGGGCGGTGAAGCACATTATGCCACGTGGGGGTCCAATTCAGCAAAGCTTTAACTCGTGTAGATTTCATCTTTCTAATCATTCTATTTATTTTGCTTTGTAAGCGTACAAACCACCGTTGCTATATTCTGATTGTGGCTTTGCGCAGATTATGAATACCAACCTGAGAATTCATTAATTTCTAAAACATTTTATTGAAAAAGAAAAGCTTTATTAAAGAATCTTTAAGAAGTGTGTTCTTTCTAAATCATAGTATAGCGTGAGCGGGCACACATAATATCAAGGTGTACAATAATGGAAGTATAAGCCAAATCATGATTCCATTAATCAACGGGAACACTTAAAATGACAACCAATGGAAAATGTTGCTTCTGTACCAACAACAGATGTAGCAAGGAGGAGCACAACAGGGGTTGCAATGTAATACAAAGATGATTCGGCCAAGTTATTGTTCTGCTTTATGTAATAATTCACTAAATTCTTCTTTGTATGCCCCCCCCCCCAAAAAAAAAATTACGGGATGGAATTGATAAATAAATACTGATGCAAACCTATATCCCTACCAAAAATATACCCCTACAGAATTAACTGAAGCAAAGTAAAATTATTTATGCAATGTCCCTAAGGAGCTTTACATTGATTTTATTCTAAGGTGAACCTGGCATTCAGCATGGATTTCAGAAAGACTGTATGCAGCAAGCTGCTAATGATAGGTAAGCAGTTTTCAATACATACACATCAATAATTATCTACGTAAAATTCGATGTGTGACATAAAAAAAAACTTTGTAAAGCCAACACATATTCCCATCTAAGAATACCAGTTATTTAAAATTGTTTCACGACAAATATATTACAGTAGGGAATATGTCCAAAGTCTTAAGATAATCACTGTGCAGGTTATGGCAAATGGGAAAGTAAAAGTTACTTATTGTTTTGAATTAGTGCTTTCACATGCTTCGTACGACATGGCAATTGCATTTTTTATGTAGCCTATATTAAGTTTAATTTCTTTTTTTTCGTGCATTTCCCTGAAAAATTATTTAGGCTACAAAAATATGTTCAGATCTATGATTTCAATTTACTCTTACCCCTCCGCTTCATAAGTAAAATATGGGTGTAGTTGCCTGCGAGACCATTAATAAATGGCTAACGACCATTACGGATTTTAAATAATTCTCTTCCCCGTAAAAAAATAAATACCCTAAATATTAAAAGACCCACAAAGGGCAAAAATAATTATTTAATCTGTAAATTTTTCCAGTTTAGAACTCACATGACAGCTACGAATGGCAGTCCTATGCCTTTTCACAACCTCAAAGGTTTTTTCTTTCGCTATAGGCCTATGCAAAAAAAAAATAATAAAAAATAAAAAAATGCGAAGTATACCTTCAAAAACTATTTCCGAAATATTTATAGCACATTAGGGAGTGGACACATGTTAATTGATTTTAATTAGAATTTTAGTATTTTTCAGTATCAAATTTAAATTTCAAGTATAACCCAGTTTTCCGAGCATCTGTAGGAACCCATTTCTTTCAGACGGTTCTAAATAGACTTACATCAACAGTTCTCCTAAACAGGATATTTAAACCTTTCGACTAAGCATCAACATCATAATGTTTCATTTAGCTACGTGGAAATTGGATACCATTATTATCGTTTAAAATGCTTTTTACATACCATTAACATTGACATTTGATGGTGTGAACATCATTTCACTGCACATTCTGAGCAAGAAAAGGTCAATAATTTGCAGTGTTCTTTGACGTACTGCTATGAACTTTACAGGGAACCAAGACCATGCTGAAGTAGCATAAAATGTGAAGTAACAGTCTCTCTTATTGTGATTCAATAGGTAATAGTTTATTTTAAATTTACTAAGATGAAAATAATTTACTAAGGATTAGTGGACTTTATCTTACTTCTTGGATGATCATGAATTAATTTCAACAGTCAATTCTTTTTTCAGCATCTAGGACATGAACGTTAAGTAATGTTTTCAACAGTTTAATGGCTTTTTGATAAAAATGTAAAGTTGTTAATTAGCCCAAAGCACCCCCGTTACAGTACCAATTTTGCAGAATACATTATATCAAATTCTACATTATTTTTCCAAGGCTTAATCGCTTTCACACAATGTTGAGCTTCTTGAATTTTCATGTAATACGCTTTAATTCGAACATGTGCAACAGTATGTCATTCTCACTATTTTTGTTTGTTTGCTTAGCAGTGATTTGATCAACATGCAAGAAACCACTTTCGTTTTTCCTGGCAACAGACAAGTTCACATCACTCCCAACAAAGGACAACCACGACCTGACCAGGATTATGATCAGCCGCCAGTTGGAATTTAGGTCCAGTTGGACAAAATTGTAGTAAATGAGGGGGATGAGTTTCCGTGGAATGAAAATTGCGATGGCATCTAGCCTAGGTTACGTTGGTTTCTCTTTCAAATTTATTAAACTCTATGATAAAGTGTGTTTTTCTTCAATATTTCGTTATGAATCTTCTTCGTGTTGCAGTCTATAGAAGAGTTAGAATATTGTATCTGTCAAATGTTCTTAGTTGTTTTCCCAGCTGCCTGATTATACCAATTGGTATTGAAGCAGTGTTTAAAAGTATACAATTGAATGTTGATTGTTTATATACGATAAGCAGTCCTTATGAACGTGTTTATTAGTCCATCTGATCTAAAGTACACTAGTGATGCATGAGTATTGTATTTGTATTTGTACACTAGTGATGCATGAGTATTGTATTTGTATGCTATTAAATATAGTATATGTCATATTCAGTGTTGGTTCACTGTGCTCTTCATGTTTCATTGAAAGTTTCTCACGTAATCCATTGCTGGTGACTTTTAAATCCAGATGTGAACCGTCATAAAAACCTGTTAAATACGACTTTAGACATCCATGTAATGTAAATTTACAGACTTTGACTATTCCTGGCTTTAATTTAGTGAGTTGTTGGCAACTAATTACACTAGCTGAATGTAGACTGTCAGGTCAGCGTATATCATTAGTTAGGAGTCATTGTTTAAAAAAATTGATGCATAAATCACAAATATCGATAGCAGGAGTGAAGGAATCAAAATTTCACAACAGTGAAAACCATGCACTAAGATTCAGCAAGCCATTGTTATATATAGTGTATATTCAGCTGCTGTGAACTGGATTTATCCAAACCAATGAACTCCAGATCACCGTACAGAGCTCGCTGTCTTCTGAACCATCTTGCCAATGCCATATTATGCAAGGCTTACTAATCTGAGCTTGTTGTAGTGTATTCGTTACTTCTATACAGTTATAATACTGGTTGGATGAACGTCATAACAGTATGTGGATAAGCAGAAAGACTGACATGCAAAATACAACAAAAATGTGGCACTCCTGTCGCATGGCTATTTTAATAGATTATTCCCCAATTAACCATACTGATAAAATTTATGCAAAACATTTAAGTGCAAAATATTCATTGAATATTAATTTAATATTTAACTTTGGTAACCTGAGTGATCATTCTAAAACTTCGTAAGTAGCGTGATTATTGTGGTGTGTAATCCTTGTTGACTTGCGTAATGGTAACTTTGTGTTTATTACACAGGCTAAATATTCGTGTATGGTCGGTCGTGCATCAAGCTCCTGTTAACATGTAGAAAATTCCATGATGTTAATGATCGTAAACTTGTTACCTTAAGTAATGTATTACTTTCTTACCTTCAGTTGTGTTTTTTTCCTTCTGCTACCAACATATTCTGTGAATTATTTATTCAATCTCCATAATTTATCTCAGCGGATGTAGGAGCAACTTCTATAACTTGGTTACGAGAGGTCTGTTATTTTAAAACTAACTGTTTATCCATTAAACATAACGGGAATTTATAGGTGTACACGTCCATAAGTATTGTGTGGTGTCAAAGCTCAAATCATTCATAGTCACTGCTGCCCTCGAAATATTGCCATGCCTATTTAAAATACCGCAAACAATCTTCAGTTATTTATGTAGCTGAATTTGTACAGCTCACACCTCTTTTTATGGTAAACGCCACTATTTACATGCACACGTCTTTTTGTGATGCACACGCAATTTTACGGTGCACTCCCATTAAAATACGAGGAAAAATTACTTCCTCTGTGTCTGCCAAAAAATATTTTGTCACGCACAACTCTCATTGAAACTATTATCGCTATCGTATTCTGCATACATTTCTCTCCAAAATTATGGCTTTATTTTCTGCATGATTGAGGTATTTATTATAAAGTTTATAAATACTAATATTATATAAAATGCTAAATACTAATATTATAAATACTTTAAAACTAAAATCAATGTTTTAAAATGATGTTATTTAATAATTAAGATAAAACACAAGAAGTTTTTAATTAAATCTCGAAATCCACTAATAGTGAATATCTCTGCAGGATACTGCGGGACCATTATCTCTGGTGGCTTACAGTCACCATTTTCCGTGGCAAATGCATTGACTGGAAGAAAAAAATAAAGAAAAAGGTCGCATTTTTTTGTTTGTTTGTGCTGTAAATCTTAAAATCGATGCAAACATCATATTCTGAAAATGAATAATTTGTTCAAACTTAGTGTTGTTTATCCGGAAATATTTAACAAACCTTTAAAGTTTAAATGAAACCGTGGTTGTTGCTTTGTTGCTGGTGACAGGTCAGCCTACGTCCACGTGGCAAATGTTATCTATCAATGAACAAACGAAAACACTCTTCATTATTATATTGTCAACTTTCTACCTTACTTTACTGGCAGGGGTGATGGACATTTCTATGAACAGTCTCACTGAATGACCATTCGAAAGCCATAATTTTTTTGTTACTATGCCTAGCCTACTTCTCTAAATAATAACTTGCTTCACTGGATAACCTTATAAGGAAAAATATGCTTAAAAATGCTTATAATTTTAGGCGTTTTCTGTTTCAATATCTGTAACTTACTTTTGTGCCATAATATGTTACCTTTTTAAAGCCAGGAATAATAACAGAAAAGAATTCAACTATTCTGATTGTTCCTTCCTTGTAAAGTTGTTATTTAGAGAAAAAAATGTGATTGTTGCTAACTACAAATGAAAGAAATGGAGTATGTTGCAGCACATCACATCAATAAGTAGGTGTGCGATGTGCACATATTAACCTGAATCATAAGAAAATGCAATAAGAAACTAATTTTGTTTCCAACAAAAGTTACTTCTGCATACACTGTAGACATTGTGTACTGATAACACCATGATAGGACACATCACAGTGTACCAACTCAGCCTCCCCACAGATTGTGTACTGTAATGTGTAGTTCGTGAGTCAAAAAGCAACCTACAAAAATGTGTACTGTAGTACACACGTCATGTGGAGGTTCAGGCAGTACGCAGTGGTGTGTATTACAGGGCACAGGGTCGTCAGAGTGAAAACAGTAACTTTTTTTCGAACAAGTCTTCGTAGTTTTAAGTTTCCTTTATGCATATAAAAATTTGTTACGTTTTATATTTCTGTTTATTGCTAGTATTTGCAAAGGACCATTATAAACTGATTAGGCTCCATTAACATTTACAGTGCCGTGATCTTTTTTTTATCATGTTTTATTCATTGAAATCTCAAAAATTACTTCACTTGAATACTGTACGTTTGATAATTTGTGTACTCTTTACTGTTCTAATACATAATGCTCAATTAAAACTCGTTGGATCGTGCTGGTGTTGTGTTCTTCAATTACGGAATATGCAGAACGTGATATGGGTAAGCACTAAGCCAATCTCAAGTGAAAAATATTTTTATTTTTAGGC
This sequence comes from Lithobius niger, assembly GCA_023313725.1. Taxonomy (NCBI): domain Eukaryota; kingdom Metazoa; phylum Arthropoda; class Chilopoda; order Lithobiomorpha; family Lithobiidae; genus Lithobius; species Lithobius niger. The sequence goes on along the minus strand of JAHWFP010232696.1, from coordinate 263,550 downwards.
CTATTTTTCTCCTGTGCTTCTGGCTTTGTAGTCACCAATATTGGTGTTGTAGGCAATAATTAGCTTATTTCATAACGTGTGGGGTATGGACTAAAGTGTTGAAGAATTAGCAGAAAATACTAACGTTTGCAAAGTTTACGTAATTGTTTGATGGCAAGGTTGTAATTTCTTCTTCAATTTCTTTCAACGAGCAAGCTCTGATGCAGAGACTTGCTGAAAACGAAGTCCAAACTGTGCACGATTCTCTACACTACCGACCTTGAAAAGTTCTGTAGGGAATCTTTTTCGTTGACAGCATATCATACTTTTCAACTGTTGGAATTTTATTATTGTCAAAAAATCATAAATTTTCCCCCGAGGAAATTCATTATATTTTTCCAAAGGTGTTTTTGTAAGTTTATTATTAATCATTGAACCGCTGATTGGTACCTTTAAAAAAAATATAAAACTGATTGCCGTGGTGGAAATGCACTGCACTTAGTCGAAGTCGACAAGAATAGAAGGATAGAAGGGGAACATAGTCATTACACATAACCAATATTCGATTGATAAGTAGTTAAGCTAGATGGCTTAAAACACTCACGAGGAAGCAATAACTACAAACTTATTAATGACAGGCTACTTAACTTTTTACGGACAATTACTCACCCATTAAATTTCCGATAGTGATATTTGGTCAAAGGTAGGCTGAATTCATTCTTAACGGTCTCCTTTTAGTGTATGATGTAGTACACACAGACATGTTCATGGTCTGATTTTTTTTTTCAGTTACTGTAAACATTGCGTTTCAATAATACCCGAATGAATAGCTTATTCCGGTGAGTTTAGGTCCTTAGAACCTTTCTTTGTTCAGTAGTGTAGTAGCTAGGTCATCGAGAGGGTTACGTCTAGTTTCGCCAAAATTCCCGTTTCGCCAAATATCGTTCACGAAATTTTAGCCGCACGAAACATTTAAACATTTAAACACGAACATTTATAACATGATAATGGGCAGACATTTATAGACAAACGCCCATTTTGCAAAATCCCATTTTACAAAATAATTTGCTTCAAATTACGTGCCTCGCTCGCGCTACCGCGCTTGCTACGGCTAAACACATGACATCAGAAACCACAACTAATCAAAAATTACTAACAATTAGCGGCATGCCTCTAACTTTTGCAATGTTAAATTTTTGAAGAATATTTTGATTCTGAGAAACGGGATTCTACAAAACGGGAATTCCCGTTTGGAAAAGGTTAACCATCACAACTATTCTTAAAAGAGAACCTTGGCACGACGTAGTGACGCCCAAGCCTTCTAAACAATTATATTTAAAGCTCATACTTTTCTGTCTGTATTGCCAGTTTTCAAAACGCTAATAAATTAACTGGACTTATTCTACCACTGCTTGTCTCTGTTAAATGTTTGCCTTTTCAAGCCCCATTACATAAAAATAAGGTATTAAATTTCTTGTACGTAAAATTTTGTCAAATTCGTTTTGGCGAAACTGGATTTGGCGAAACGGGACTGGTCCCTGAGGGCAAAACTGTTAGTCTGCTTTTTTTTGGCGAAATGGGATTGGGTGAAACGAGATTTGGCGAAACGGAAGTTCACCATCGAGAGCCCCGCTTCAACGAGTGTCAACAGACCCCCCTCCTCCCCAAAGTGTGACATGCAGATTATAATTTTTTTTATATAAAAAAATTATGGATATTTTTGTTAGAGCGAAGTGCACGGACCTTCTGTATAAACTTCACGTGTATCGGAAGCATGATTCAGCAGCCTTTTTTCCACACTACACTACTTTGGACCATTTTTTAACGCCTAGGTGGGAAGTGAAATTGGTTCTGCATTAACTTGTCACCGACTACTCTGACCATTCGACTTTGCCTGCTTCCCTTGCCCTTGGGCCCCCAATAAGATGCTCTTGGTCGGTACACGTTGTAAATTTTTTTTCTCATTCAGCCTGATGGCAGGGTGCAATTTGGCTGTAGTGATGCGAAAACTCTGCCACCTCCAAAGGCGTTGAAGTAATAAAAGGGATTTTTGACATGAAGTGAAAGTAGACAGTGGGGAAGATTTTAAACTGAAATCTGACATAAACCTTTTTTAAAGTTTGAATTAAATTAAGTTAAGGGACTAACTGAAAGTACAGAAAAAGAAGTGGATGGTCTAGCCCAGGAAAATGGGAAATCATAGTAAGAACAATAAAATTAAGCAACTGAAAAAAAAAGAACATTTCAACAAAACTGTTGAAGAATTCCCCAATTTGTGGAATAATCTGGATCGGAAAGAAATGCTGTACTGTAGCTTCTGTGCACGACTATGTACAGCAAAAGCAAATGATTACGGACCGGTCATTATTTATTGCCAGGGGGACCAGAGGAAATTGGGGAGGGGGTTCATGAAGTTTTTAGACCCGTTCGAGTCTAAAAATTTCATGACCCCCCCCCCCCAATTTCCTCCGGTCCCCCTGGCAATAAATAATGACCGATCCCTAATCATTTGCTTTTGCTGTCATAAACTTTTCAGGTCCATTAAGAGGGGGGTCAAAAAGACAGACCAACTGGAAGAAAAAGTCATTTTTGGACCTCAAAAATGGCACTTTCAGCAGTCAAAAGATCTAAAAGCACGTCAGCTTCGAGGTGGCAAGCCCCCAGGCCCCCCCCCCGATGTGAATGTTTCAAGGTTTTGAAGCTATTAGTACCATTTCTGCAAGTTTAGTTTTTACAAAAAACTTTGTAGAAAAGCCTTGGCACCTGGTTCCTTGGCTTCTTCAGTCTTTCAGGTGCTGACTTTGCTACGGATGTGGGCATACAAGCAGTGTGTTCATCACATCATACTTATTGTATGAATCTCGACGAGAGATGCGTGTAAGGAACATTTTATAGAAAATTTTTAATTTGGCTACAGGAATCATCTTCAGACAGTATCAATGGGTATACGAAAAGCCCATTTTTTTAGATGGGGGGGTGGCATTATTTTTGGATCTTGAGTGGAGGGGGCGGCTAAAGATTTTTTTAGGATCTTGAATGGGGGGGGGGGTCATCGAAAATTTAGTGGTAACATTTTCATTTCCTCTGGTTTCCCCCCGGCCATACGGCCACCAATAATGAACGGTCCCTTAGAATCATCTATCTTTCCAATACCTTGGACCAGAAACGGCAATATCATCTGGAAATAATTTTGTGCTGATATCATGCTAAACAAAGGCAAAAACTATTTACATTTTCTATACTTGAAAGGGTTAAATACCTAAAGCACCTATAGGTAAATGACTGCTTTTTTATTTAATGCTGCCAAACAGAAGAACCACTAACACTAGCAGCATCATTGTTTCCAAAAAATGAAGAGGAGTGGGGTTTGTCTATATCCCCTAAAGACGACAAATTATAACTGCGCGAAAAGTAAGCTATTCCTGGCAAATGCCAACAATGACTTAAAATGTATGGATGTTGTTTTTTTTTGTGTGTGGGAAAGGACTGGGCATAAATCAGACAAAAAGTGGATTATTCGTTAGTTGCCGAGTTTTCCAAAATTACTTAGTGAAGTTGCCTAACTGAAAGGGATGAGCGGGTCAAAAGGTCTTAATGGACCGTTTGTATACTATTAACATGTTTCGTGCAATAGCACACAGGTCTGGAAAGGACCCCAGGGAGTCATGACATCCAGCCAATAAAGGACAGTATTTAAGATGCGGGAAAAGAAAAGTACTTCTGGTTACAAGAGATAGAACCCAAAAGACTGCACCCAATTTAAACTGCCAGATTCCCCCAATCGCCTGTCAACCAGTAACAAAAACAGTGTAAAATGAGAAACAAGAAGATAAATAATGAAAATCAGTAAAAGTAAAATTATATTCAATAAAAAATATCCTAAGACGACCTCAGAAGTAGGAGCAACAAAGGAGACTTGGTGAATAATTAATATGCATAGTACTCAGACCTTTTTAAAAATGAGGACAGGTCGACCAGTGACAACAATCTTTTTTAAAACTATTTATGGAGAGTGCAGACATTGTTGCACTCGGCACTGAGTTCCAAACTCGGGCAACTCTAATGGCAAAGAAATTATGACTACAATTCAGTAGTGCATGCGGGATAATTAATTTCTAACTGTGGCTCCTCGTCCAGGATACAGGACTTCATTCAAAGAAGGGTAGATCAATTGATAAAAGCCTATGGATGATCTTAAATGCTAGAATAAGATCAGCCTTCGATGTTCCAGCCAGTCGAGTCCAAGTTTCTTGAGTCAGTCACAGTATGGCAAGTCTCTCACACCGTGTAACGATTTAGTAAAACGCTGCTGGACACTTTCTCAGCAGTCATTGCCCTTTATAGGATTTGGAAATCACACTGGATTAGCCTATTTCATCAAAAGTCGGACGTAACCCTTATAGGCCCATAATTTAGTGTTGATATATACTGACTTAAAGCAACGCTACACAATTGCAAAGCTGCGGTTTGCTGCCGACACCACATGGTTACAACACATGGTTGCGTGAACAAACTTTGAATGAACAAACTATGACGTCATGAGCAGTTTTCAAGGCAGTTTGACGCGTATTTGAGGCTCATAAAATCTAGTTACAGCAAAGAAAATGTGCCTAAGGGGGGGCCATTCAAAAACCAACGGTTGGCCTGGGGATGGGGTAGGGGGTGGGCTTTTTACCACAAGTAACCACAATGGTGGGGGGGGGGAGGGGATTTAGAAATAAATCACGTGGCTATTGCATTGAAGGTAAAGCCATTATCTCCAACTAGCTGTACCCCCGGCGTAACATACGCCAGTCTAGCCGGTTCCCACGTACCTAAGTGAAATACATTGCTCGGTAGCACGAAATGGAGATAACTTCGAGGTTCCCTAACCCCATATTCTCCCGGTGCATGGTCAAATTTACCCCCATGCACCTACTCCCTGGTAGCCCTTTCTCCTCTCCGCTGCCCCCCCCCCCCGAATTTCCCCATTGTGTGGTGTGAATATCCCCACCCCCATTGCCGCTCCCCCTCCCTTTGAACCCCTGTTGTTTGGTTTTCGTCGGGAAGTAAATGTCTTTTTGCAATGGAGGACGCTGCTGTTATGTTGCTGAATTGACTGTTTGTCCGTTCTGACACTAAGTGCGATAAACCCAGCAACGATCGTGCAGACATTGATTGTTTCTCAACCATTTATGAAAGCTCTTCCTGATTGTTACAGGGCACAAACATTGTAACACACACGCAAACGTTTGTTACTAATTGTTATGCACACACACTTGATGATTTTGGTCAGTGTAGATGGATTGGTGCATTTACCTTACAAGAGCCTACATATCATCGCATTCAGCCTTACATTGTTCGTATACTATTCCTACATCGAGCTTAACGTCTGGGCCCCAGTCAACCGGATTGCATATCCCGCACAGTGGTGAAAGATACCGCGGCCTGTCGTAGAAATTTTCAAGAATGTAATAATGCGTTTCCTTGACTAAATTCATTTAAATATTGTGTGGCTGACGTCGAGTGCTTCACTGGAACAATTCAATGCAGTGATGCCCTGCGTAACAATGAACGTATTTAGGTTAGAATTTTCTACTTTCTGTTTCAGTTATAAATCTCGGACGAACTTTGGTCTAGCGGCTATTGCAGATCACCAAACATTTTTGGAGTAAATATTTTACACAATGAATCAAACGGCTGCGTTTATTCAAAGCGAGAGTGAAATATGGGGGTACTTACCGTTAGATTTCTCATATCGAACAGTATGAATTCACCAAATTTGGTACTGCACAATAACAACGTTTTTATTTGTCAAAAACACATTACGATGTTATTTTTTTGGGGGGGTGGGAGTCCAATATCTGGCTACAGATGACCACACAGGAGGGAGGGGGGGGGTTGTTAAAA
>JAHWFP010232696.1:226083-257672 GCA_023313725.1 Lithobius niger | reverse complement strand
AAAAAAAAACATGACGTCATCGGTACTGTGCATCTTTGTTGAAAACTTATCTCGAATCTACATAACTGAGATCGTAATATTTGTTTGTTTGTTTGTGTGTGTGTCGCCAGATCACCGAGATTCCCACTACTAATTCTGATTTCTTTTCTTTGTGCGTGCAGACGGAATGTCTGCCAAACGGAATTGTCTGTTCTGTATAAGTTCAAACTGTGTTTTCAACAAAGAGGCACAGTACGAGTGACGTAATATGTTTTTTCCAGTCACAGTATTTTCATGCAAACGGGATTTAGGCCGCTATGTCTCTTAACCCTGAATCTAACTAAATCCAATGAAAGTTTGGCCTACTGCTAATGGGAAATCACAGTGTTTTCATGCAAACGAGAAATCACTACAATGCTCTATAAAACCGGCCGTACACGGGGGATCTGCCCTAGTCATTACTTACGCAGGCAATTCTAATGAAAGACACACAAACGGACGGCAATAGAATAATGATTATCGAGATTCCCACTGCGGACACACACATACACAAACAAACAAACAAACAAATAAAATAAACAAGCAAAACTACGACCTTAGTTATATAGATTGGTGCTACTCCCATCTTTGTAGGTGCCGTCGTACAAGATGAGATACACGCACACACACCCAAACATGCGTATGCACGCACATCGTAAGTTTTTAATGATGTCGATGTCATGTTCATCGACAGGCATTAGTTCTCTGCTTTTCCTGCTGCCGTAGGCGTGCCAAGTAGGCGTGCCGCTGTTACGTCTGGAATTGCAAACGGACGTTCAATCGATATGGTACAATCTGCTGGCGATGACCGGAAGCATTTTCGTGAAGGACGTTAATTAGTTACGTATTTGTTCTTGAAGGTTTGCTATTTAAAACCAACTCGTGCACATTAAACCAAATGACAGCATATGAGAGAGGTTCTAAGGAAAATAGGCCTTTTTTTTATACACCTAAACTCTGAAAGTCCTCTGTTCTTGTCAATATTGGCAAACAACAATCGCTCAATATACAGACACGATCGAAGTAATGATTTTTGTTACGGAACATGATTCTCGTTAGGTGTGCATCTGCGTTCATTTATGGAACATGAGACACAGAAGTCTACCAGGTGGTTGATATTCACACCAAAGGCAGGCATACACCAACAGTATTAAGATGCCATAAATTGCCTGCCACATGAACAGGAAAACACATCTACTCGAGTTAGCAACAGAATTTTCTTTAGGTTTGCTGTTAAAGGTAAGTTTCTATGTGCCGTTCGGAAATATCAATTACTTGTAAATATTTGCATTCCTTTCTAGAATGCTGTCTTTCCCTAGAGATTATAGATTGTTTAGAACCTGCCAGTTTTGTAACCCGAGTGCGCATGTGCACCCCTCCAATAAACTTGTCCGGTGCGAAGGGCATGCATCTTTTTTTCTCTAGTAACCGCCATTATCGGTTGCTCCCGTTTTCCCGTCCAGCAAACGACTTACGACTTCCCTTCAACGTATTAACATTTTTCCGCTTTCCGCTATGTCCTGCCTTTGTTTCGTGGCATCCTGGACCTGTAACTCTTGTTCTTCGTCTTTTCTTCTCCTTCGTTGGGTGCGTGTACCTTCGTCCACTGTTGCTGCCCGAACCTCATTGCCGGAGCATTGTGCCCGAAGCTCATTGCCAGAGCATTGCTGCCCGAACCTCACTGCCAGATCCGACTGACTGACGACTGATGTCCTTCGTTATCTGGCCTTTGTCCATCGATGTTCTCACTCCCTTCTTCTTCGCTAGCAACCACTGCTTGGGCCTTCTTTTGAAGTCCCCTTGGCCAACTGCATCATCTTCGTTTTTCAAGACCTTCGTTTTCTGAATATCCTTCGCATCCTGAGATCCTTCGCTGCTGGAGACTCCTTCGCAGCGATGGTATAAATTTAGGCACGCCGAAGGATTCCTCTTCCAAGCAGACTTCTTCTTTCCCAGCCAGCCGTCCACCTGTTGATCCTGAAGTCGTTGTCGTTGCTTTCACCTTTGGTCTTCCCTTTGTCTTCCCTTCGCCTCCCCTTCGCCTCCCCTTCGAGCTCTACTTACCAATTTCAAGGAAATACAGCCACAGACCTTCCTTGGCCTCTATACACTCCAGGATCTGACGGCGTTCCAACCCAGCCTTGGCTGCGATTTGGACTCGCTTCGTACTCCCGATCCTTTCGCTTTTGAAGTCACTCAGTGAAAGATCCTTCACTGGCACAGTTTTTCTCCTTGCTGCAACTGTTTGTTTATCTTCCTCAAAAAGCCATTGCATGGGCATGATCCGCTTCTCGGACCCTTCGTTTTCAAGACCATCCGTCGCATTTTGAGAATGCTGTGCATCTCCAGAAAGATCTCTCCTTCACAGACCACGACATCGTCATCCAAGATCAAGACTGACTGGAGGTCTCATGGCTCCATTTCATTCATCTTTCAAACTTTAGTCCCATTCTTTGCCACTCGCACCATCATTTGTCAGAATCATCCGCAGCTCACGCCATTCAGCCCAATGAATCTTACCTGCAAACAACGTTCGTCATAACCGGAACACATTCTTTGAATCGGAACCTCATGTGTCCCCAACACAACAAGGTTCGGCAACCGATCCTATACCCTGAATGGTTCATGTCTTCCTCACTTCGGTCTCTGCAACACGGCATCAATCGCCTCATGCCACTGCTCCGTTCATAACTCCTTTAATCGGACGGAGCCTCCCCGCTTCACTACTACATTCGTCCTTCCTCCTAGTCCTTCATTCTTCAGCATCTCAACCAGCACTAATCTGTTTCTCAAGCCTATCACATTATTATCACCGTTCTCCTTTGGTGTTAGGGCATCCGATCCCGGGAAATATTTGCAATCTCGGGATTTTGGGAGTCGTTTCTCTCAATCTCGGAATCCCAGGATTAATCCCGAAGTTTCGAGATTTTTTGCATGCTAATACGGGTGTAACAAAAGGTTGTGTCCATACTTGGGTGACTAATTCCTTGCATCAAACTAACAACATAATTCCTACAAACATTTGGCCAAAAACATTTTATTCTTTAGTTATCGCATGAATTAATAACCCAAATTCCAACTTCTTTCCCCCAACCCACCCCATTCCCACTATCTGGCGATTGCAAACATAAAGCAGAATAGGAAGGTAGTGAACAAAGATAGTGAAAAAAAACTGTTAAAGAGTCAAAGTTAGACTAACAGAAAAATATCTCTTGCCCAAACATTTGTCCTAGAGGGGGAGCAACCATTGTTTGAAAATTGTCGTTAGTCGGTGTTAATGTAGGCCTGATAATACCATAGTGGTTTTAATCCCGTAAACAGATGCACGGCAGAAACTCAAAAAGAAAAACGTCTTGAAATAGGAAAATCTAAAACAAAACCCACAATGGCGAAAAGAACCCGCCAAGTTTCAGCCAATCAAAATAGTGATATCAGAGCCAAAATTCCTGCCACCAAGTTGCTACATTAGTTGTCAAGCTAATCACACCGACTATTACCTCAAATGTTAAATCAAAAACTTGCTTCGCAACTAATGTAGTAAATTAGTGGCAGCCATTTTGAATCTAAAATCACTACTTTGATTGGCTGAAACTTGGCAGGTTTTTTTTTCACCCTTGTGGGTTTTGTTTTAGATTTTCCTATTTCAAGACGTTTTTCTTTTTGAGTTTCTGCCGTGCATCTGTTCAAGGGATTAAAACCACTATGGTATTATCAGGCCTACATTAACACCCACTAACGACAATTTCAAACAATGGTTGCTCCCCCTCTAGGACAAATGTTTGGGCAAGAAATATTTTTCTGTTAGTCTAACTTTGACTCTTTAACATTTTTTTCACTATCTTCGTTCGCTACCTTCCTATTCTGCTTTATGTTTGCAATCGCCAGATAGTGGGAATGGGGTGGGTGGGGGGAAAGAAGTTGGAATTTGGGTTATTAATTCATGCGATAACTAAAGAATAAAACGTTTTTGGCCAAATGTTTATAGGAATTATGTTGTTAGTTTGATGCAAGGAATTAGTCACCCAAGTATGGACACAACCTTTTGTTACATCCTGTATAAAGCTAATATAAAATGATACGGAAGGAAGTTTGCTTTCGGTAACTACATTATTTAAAACTCAAAAGATGGAAATTGAAGCGAACATAGAAACCAGTTAGCAAGATGTCATTTGTTATTTGAAATGATCAACTATTTTTAATACTTTATGTCAATGGGAATTTATTGATTTGTTATGTTATAATGTAGCTGTCTTGTTTTCGGCATTTTGTAGTGTACTGCGGTCACTGCAACCCGGTGAATATCCACGGCCAACTAAAAAAGGACATGATGGCAGACGCATACATGTAGGAAGCAGCGCACACGTAACACTGATGTTTATTAATTTTCTTCACTGTTTATATGTGTTTAATTCCTGTGAGCTCTATATCACTTGTGTGTAGTAGATAGATTTTATTAGACGTTCAGGAAAAAAAAAAGCATTAGAGCTCGTGAAACTCGTAGCTGTGACGGTGCACAATAAAAAACATTTTTGAGTTCACTCGAACGAAATAAACTATATGTTGAACTCCAATTCCAGGGAACAAGGATTGTTTTTACTGAGGGTGTCAGCAAGTCAATGCAATTTGTGTTTGAAATGATGCTTAACTTGTAAATTACAGGTGTTTTTTTAAAATTTTATATGTCTGTGTTTGTTGTTTTATATTATATATGTCTGTTTCGTGTGAGTGGCTGTCTGTCTATTCTTTGCATGTATTTATAATTTGTGAACCATGGACATACTTTTTGTTAAGGTCGTTTCTTGCGTTTGTGTTTCGGTTTCTGTTTTAGTTCTGGTTCGTGTGAGTGATTACGTGGTCATTTTATGTGTGCATTTTTATTTGTTCATGTCTGTAGGCATTTTCCTGTTTATGAAGTTTGTTTTGTATGTGTGTGTGGGTTTTGGTTTTAATAATGCTTTATCCACGTTTATATGTTTGTATTTTGTGTGTACTTTTAACGTGTGAAATACCCATGAGTTTTGTTTGTTTGGTTAGTGCTGTACATATATGTGTGTGCGTGAAGGCTGGTATACCAAAATACTTGTTTCCAGGAATTGGATTTGAAACACGAGAGGAAACGGAACGCGAGATAATTTTTTGTTTGTAGTTAATATACAATTTTTATAATTTCAATTTGTATAACAATAAATTTACAACGCATTTTTAAACGAATTTATCCCATATTTAATCCCGAAAATCCCACGATTTAGACTGCAACAATCCCGGGATTTTCAGGACTAAAAAATGGTTGGGTTCCCGGGACTGGATGCCCTATTCGGCACTGCGCCTCCCTTCGTTGGTCCATACCTTCGATTTCTGCAGCACCTTGGCACCAATTGCATCCTTCTTAACATAGAGTCTCCTCAAAGATAGTTGCAGGATGGGGTTGCTTCACTCGTCACAGCCTGGCCGTCACGTCCCGCCCCCCCCTACGAGGAAGCCTATTGGCATCTGACGACCTTTCGCCTCTACTTCCAACGTTACCCACGCTCGAAATGCCTGGCATCAGTGGCTCTTGATGATTCTCAACTCTCCTTAGCATAAAAGTTGTCCCTCACTTTACCCTGCACCTTCCACCTTCGCAACAGTGATCCTGTTGATCTCAATGCCACCTAGGAACCGCTGCTGCAACTGCCCACTTTCCACAATGCTCCTCGCTCCGCGTGGTGGGAAAGCTTCACCAAACTTTGACTGGCGTTCCGGAGTGTTTTTCACCCTTTTGTTTTCAATAATCGGCTCGTCATGTTCAATCTTGCCGAGGTGTAGTGGCAGACCGTCTGCTCCATCTTACGTCGCTTTATCGGGTGATCTTTCCATTGCTCCTACAATCACTTTACTAAGCCCTGCACCAACTGCCCCTCCATCAGTCGAGCCGATTGGAAGATTGTCATGAGAAAACAAAGAGAATCGAACATCAAACAAAGACCTGAAAACAGGAAGAAACTCTGCGACTAGCAGAAACCCCTGGATGGAATTCCATCAACTCCTGGAATGTAAAACCTGCTTTTCCACTCAAGCCTCACCTTTCGGACCAAACAGGAAACACTCCTCACCTTCTTCGTCATCATCTACTCTATCATAAAAAGGCTCTTCTCGCTCATCCATATATCCAAAAACTCAATAAGACTCAATGAAACTCAATAAAACACATGGCGTCCTTATTAAAAACAAATATAATGACGCCCTTTCTCCTTCACACACTATTATCTCTGCAAGTGCTCCACCTGCTTTAGCCACCATTCCTGAAGAGTCCATGCCTCTTGTTCTTACAACCTAATCATTCTGATCTTCTGTGTTGGACGGCAATCAACCTTCTCAATCTACACTGGACAACACACCAAACAATTCGTTTCCTTCTTTGGACAGAACGTCAACATTGAGGAATCTGAACTTTTGACAGTTGACTTCTCCAACCCAACCACCCTTCAAAGTACAATTCGTCACAATCTACATTTGTCCGAGTGCTAGATTAAACAACCCTTCGTCACGATCTTCAACCCATCGTCACGTTTTGCCAGCATCAGTCTGCTAAGCTCAAAGCCACTCGTGAGGCTCAATAAAAGCAATCCACGAAGTTTCACAGCTCAACCTCAAACTCTCGAAGCTCTGTTTGAAGCTCAAACTTACTGACTCCACAATGAAACTAATCTCGCCGTCCCATGCAGTGCATGTCGACACTTACGCATCCAGCAGTGTCAACTTTCAGCCTCTAGGAAACCCGCATACACCTTTTCGCCAAGACTGCACCAGTCCAAAACGGATCTTCGGCGTCATCCCCGTGACCCCCGTGTTCCCAAATCATGACCCCAACCAAATACGATCTCAAATGAACCAACCTCAAAACATTCGTCTTGCCCTGTGGTGCCACGGACCCGGCTTCCAACCACCTAAGAAACTATAGCCACAATCATGGACACTACTGTTTGCTTCCCTCTTTTTCCACCTGGAATAACTCATGACCCTATCGCACGTGACTGGATTTCAGCCAATGTGGCCCTCCCAACTGATGGTTTCATTGCGCAGAAGATCTGGAAATTTGTCAATGATGATCCATCCAGGAATCAAGCAGTGCTTGAATAAGAAAACCCAGAGATTGCCTTGTCCACACTGTCGCTCCTGAACCAAGGTTTCTCCTTTGGCTTCCGCACCCGCCCAATTCTAACATCATGACCCCTCACATCACAACCCCTTGTGTGAATAAACGCCATGATCTTCTCGTTGCAGCATCACCTCGTCACTCTTTCTCTCGGACATCTACTCACTGTCACACGAACAATTCATCATCCGACCACTCCACTTCCGAAACTTTCATCCACAAGAACCAGACACAGTCTTCTCATTTTCATCTTCGATTTACTCTCTCAAAATTGTAATACTAATCCGTTTTTGTTAATTGGGGAATGTGATTAGAGGGAAAATACTACTGGCGTGTTTTGAGGTAAATATGCAGAGAAAGTTAGTTTCGTTGGTTTAGTTCTATGGTCTCGTCTTACCCCATCACCCGGTATGATATGTTCCTATGTTTTGTTCATGATGGTGTAGGTCTACAGTCTGTACCATCGATTTCCACAGAGATTACAAAGCCTTATTTGGACTGGAGTTGTGTAGGGTTTGCAGTTCTAACAAATTGTGTACACTCGTATAGGGCTATACAACATATAGGCCTATGGTTGTATAGGCCTATACGAGTGTACACAATTATAATTGCAGGCCTATTATAGTTTTTATGAATCACCATGTGTATATATATATATATTCAGTATGGTTAGCACAGTTTGTACAGTGTAGCAGTAAAACTGGACTCGCGAGAGAATCTGTGTTTGGTTACACACATTTTAAAATAAATAATGATGTTTGTTTAAGAATAATATTACGTAGTTCTTTGGATACAAACTGTGCACTACAAAAATCGTCCTATCGTGACTTTAATTTTGCGGGAACTAAATTGTCTAGTAAGGTAATTGAATTATCTGGAATAGCATTGTATATTTTTCTCTACTGAATCCGTTGTAGAGCTTGTTTAGTTGGTTTGGATTGTTATTTCTTAGTTACAAGCTGTGGAAGTGTAGAGTTATTCACCAGATGGGAGAAAATTTACACGTATATCGACTTTGATCACTATGAACTTGAAAAATTACTTGTGTATTTATGGAATATACTAAATAATGTGTAGTTTCTTAGATCGAAGCCTAAAAAAATAGCTTTAGCTTCTTGTGTCTTATTCATTGACCTTTAAGTTGTTCGACTACGCTATCATCTATAGAGATTTAAATGACCTAATTAAATTCCCATCATAAAAAGGCTGCTGCCTGGCATGTATAATTTCGTCATTACTATCTTCAATCATGTAGTACTTTTATAATTTTTGTAGCCATGTTCTTAAGGCATATACGGACATAATACTGGCTAGTAATCTCCCTATCCCTTTAATGCTATGCACTGTACCACGATTTAAAGGTGGATCTCTACCGATGCTGGTGCTTTACATTATCTTTTCCTTGCATCTGTTCTTTTAGAGGAATGGATTTCTTTAAAGTTTTTCATCCGTACTTACATACTTTAGGGGTTTCAGTACATTGCTAATATAAATTAAAATTAAAAATAAAATAATGCAGCAACAAATTTTTGTTCTTACAACCATTTCACTAATTACTTTTTTGTTAAACAATTGGTACTTAGTTTTTGTTTTTCCTTACAACCTTATCTTTTTGCTTAGGGTTTATTTCCTGAGCTCAGTAGATTATGTGGCTGCTGTACCTTGGCTACTTGGGTGTTTATTTACTTATACCTTTATTTACCAGTTCGACTAGTGTTATAGCATACACAATGCATGATTCATGTGTAAAAAATATAAATTTTGTATCCTTCGTGCTTCCCCAAATCCAACATTCTTAAAGGCACATGTAGTTGTGTAAAAGCTTAACTCCCAAAGCTTTAAAAAACGTAGACTGATTTTTCCAAAAAAAATGTGGAATAGGCTAGGAGCTGGCAGAAGACTGTGGTGTGCTGGTAGGCTTAATATTGCAAAATATGGAAGAATAATGTACATTTACTACGCTCCAGCAGTGGTACCATTGGATACATGCTTGATGGGGATACCCAACGTTCTACTGCCACGTGAATTGGCTACAACTTTTGTTATTCACTTTGACTAAAAAACAGTAAGTACGTTCATTACAAAACAAGCATGTTACAACGTTAGCTCAATATTGATGTATGCTTATTTGATACAGCCACATTCAGTTGCTGTGACACGTAATTTTTTGTGAATTGCTCTATTCCATAAACAACCGAGTTGCTTGCGAGCACCGACATCCACTCTCCTCTTCGTAGCCAGTTTCGATCGACTGTCACATCTGACTAAAAAAGAAAGTATTAGATCACTAAGGTAATAAAACTACATGTATGCAGAATGGTGGCAAAATCAAACGGATGCCATTCGGACATAAAGACAGTTTTTATTGCTTTACAAGGTCCATTAACCTTTGCTTTCCTGGTTTTGAAAAATGAGCGAGTCAGCATGCTGATGGAGCAGTTTATCTTCAGGAAGTGGAAAGCTACGGCTGGCCACACTTAGTACCCAAACATTCTGCATTTATTTCATGCACGAACAGTGGGAGGAATATTTGGAGCTAGCCGCTCATCTTTCTTGTTTACAATATACTATATAAAATTTTTGTAGAACTGATGACAGAAAACTCTATAAACAAAATAACGTCATTAACCTTCTGCATTTATTCGTAACTGCAACCTGGTGTTCTTCTCGGTTACGTGTTTCTTCTGACAACTTAATTGTTCAGGTAAATATTACACAGTTCAGTCTGCTTTTTTCAGTACGTCACATGTTGGCTGCTAAGTGGAGATGACATTCAGCTGAGTAGGCAGCTAGCTCCTTTAACATCGTTCTCTTCGACCAAACGTATAAAGTTAAAGAGTAGCTTAACCTATTTAGTTAAGTTTCCCCTTTTCTGGTAAATTTTGATAAGTTCAAGGCATGGTGTGTGTATGACTAATTCGTTGCCTGGATTGATCTGTTCGTTGCCTGGATTGATCGTTGCCTGGACTGATCTGGATGGTCCTGTAATGGCCAACACGGCTATAATGTCTGTATCCTTTGACATTTGCCATTGACTGATCAGTAGGATCGTGAGCATGTCAAGTATTACATGGAGTCTCCTAGTAAAATATCAATACATGCTATTAGGAAGGACGTTACCTGTCATTCTAAGGTGGAAGAGGAAAGGCTCATACTTAACAAATTTGTACCTAATTTAGGCAAACAATACGCAAACTGCTGAAGATTTTCAAAATAAAACGGTGTAGAAGACGAGCAAGTTTCAGTTGTATGGCGCGTCAACAAAAAAGGCTGAAAGAAACACAACAGACGAGCTGCAATTAAAAGGAAAGGTCAACTGATGTCATGCGGCTGAAGAAGTCCAGAGGGTAAATATATAATATACAGTCAACGATCACAGAGATTTGATTGTACTGATCTGGCTGAAGAGCCATGGGGAATAAATTCAGAAAGTTGTCTAAGGAGTCAGATAACTATTGCAGTCTGCAAAAATGAAGACAAACACAACAAAAGGCTACTTTTGAAAGTTGACATGGCCTTATAATGACACGAATATATAGGTGACCCATAATATTTAACGCCAAAACTTTTACGTATTTTTGTCGGTTGATGTTTAACATACTGCAAATGGCTAATCGTTCACATAGTTCAGTGCCAAATTCTAAAGATATTACAGTCACAAGTATCTCTTGGAGTGTCAGATGCTGCCGCTGTAGGTTTGACACGCTCCCAGCTGAGGCCACCGCACCAGAAGCGCGATAGGAATAATTTTGCTAGGTAATTTCAATCGGAAATTCCTGGGATTTTTGCATTCCACATTCGACATGAGCATGAGATACCACAGGGATATTGCTCATGATAGTGTGGTCATAAGACAATATATAACTGCTAGCTTATATGTATTACGTAAAAAGTTATCTCCAAGATAGTAGTGTACACGTTTATTAGGGATGGGCCAGTTTTAGGTATTCTTGTTTCGGTGAGGTTTTCTGTTGTTTTTTTTTTGCTAAAACTTCGGTCAGTTCGGTTTGGGTTGGGTTTTATTTAGAAACCTTAAAAATGTGTCTTACATAGACTTAGCAATTTAGCAAATGAAAGAGAATTTTGTTTAAAAACTACTTTTTTCATTATTATTTCGAGTCGGTTATCGAAACCAACTCATCCCTGTCGTTTATGCGTGTGTGTTCCTTCGCTAAGCATATACAATAAGTTCAAACACAGCTCGGTTTAATATTTTGTTCAGTAGCAAATTTGCAAAAAACTTATTGTCCAATAATTTTGCCTCTTCATTGCAAATTAATGCGTCAGATCCACATGTACTTCTGTTTCTACGACAACTATAACTCAAGAGAAATTCGTCCTGGAGAATATTATTATTTCGCTTTCCTTTGCTTCTGTTGGTCATTTCTTCTCGCTCCTCCCCCCTCTCATCCTTGTTTTTCATCCATGTGCCTGTTCTGCATGTGCTGAAATGGATGAGATTATTTGAAAAGACTTTCATGCTAATCCTTGGGAGAGTTGGGCAAACCTGATGCTCATCATGATACATTTGATAACTGCTATAAATGTCTCTTTATTACAGAAACGATGTATGCCACTTATTTTCGTATCAAGCAACAGCTATTTCCTAATCGGCTAAAACAGCAAGGTCCTTTTGAAATGAAGAAAAACGTTGATACCAAAGCATCTGTTCTTATACATCACAACAAATTTGAAAACAAAGTAAGGAGAATGGTCAAAAGCTTCATCGACGCTTCTTCAGATTTGAATGGAATACCAGATGACAAAGGATTGGAGACTCTGCAGGGATTTTATCAAATTACCAATCCACTGAATCCTATGTTTCTGCGTATAACCTGGGCAGTTGTTTTACTTATCTGCTTTACAGTCTGCATTTTGCAAATTGAAATACGATTTTCCCTATATATTTCTAAACCTGTTGTGGTTGATGTCACTTTTGAAGAAAGCCATGTAGTTCAGTTTCCTTCAGTATCATTGGGATCTGCCGATACAGCAGGATCTGTTCGACTGGTTCGAGAATATAACTTAACTTTTGAAAGAAAAGGATGTGCTAATCCCACTGAAACAGTATTAGAGGGTATCATGGGAACTGATGTCGATCAACTGTGGAAGGAGCTCAATTACGCACAAGCTGTTACAACTGCTTCTCTTGTCACAGTAAGTGGCATCATGTGAAAATGTCTCCAATAGTAATACACAAATTAGATAAAAGAATGTGGCAATAAGAAACAAATTTCTTCTTAAAATAAAACGAAATAAAAGAGAATGCTCAAAACATCCATAGGCACAGAACACGTTTAAGTAGATCTAATTCCTCTGTCTTAAAGAAGCGTGCTGGCGAACAAGGCATTGGTTGTTCACATATTTCAGACAAAAGCTAGTTCAATACCTATTTTTGTAAATACCACTTTAGATTTTAATTCAAATCATAACTACCACAAGCCCTTCCTTCAGAATTAACTATCCAAAATTCTGAGAAAGGAACTAGTTGAAAACGTCTTCTGACATTGGGAAGATAATCTGGGTAGGGAGAGGAAGGAAGTCGGACACAAATGTTTAGTTTAAAAATTTGTGTCAAAATGCAAGCACAAAAGTTAGAGTTAGCTTTTTATCTGAAGTATTGACTTCCACAAACTTGCGTTATCACTCATATATTGAAGCCCCTTCATGGAAAAACTGAAAAGAAACGGATAAAATCTACTTTATATACTAACCATACTTTATATAATTTATATACTAACTGTCAATTTGGAGCCTCTGTGATCTGCTCTGTGTGTAATTTTATACGTTAGAACGTTTACAATCAGTGTAATTGGCATGTTTCCGACGTCAATTCGTGTGCTCCCATTCCTTTGGAATTAGAGAAATTGACCATGACGAATGGTAGCTAGTACACTCACTTATAATAAGAGAGCTGATTGTACTAGCTGACTAAACTTCTCACCGAAGACAGTGTCACCAGTATTCATATAACCCAAAATCAGTTAGTTTGCTTTCCTCCCCCCCCCCCAAGTTGTTCCCTGATTAAAATGTAGTATATGAATTACCAACACTGGCAACGAGGTTATGCAGCAAATACATGAGTTTAATGTTTTGTACATTGCGGGTTCCAGCTGACCGCTGACTAATTTTAATCCATAACAAATAAAAAAAAAACACTAAAACTAACTTCTGCTTGCTCAACGAACACATACGCACTATCAAATTTTGCTTACGAAAGTTTCACCTAGGATTATCAAACAAATTCTGCTGCCTCGGAATAGACGCAAGGTGGTAGAACGATTTCCGGACGAACGAGATTACCCAAGGTATTGCAAATGGTATACGTCAAATTCCTCTTTTGCTGAATTTTTATCAGAGCTTAATTTTCGACGAAATAGAAATCGGCGAAACGGTGTTTGACAAAACGGATATACACCATTTAGATGTAATTTGTGGTATATTTTCCAGAATATAGTTTTTTTTTTAATTCATTGGCTTATTAAGCTACCACAATAAAACTTTACTTTTTCACAAAATTCTCAATACTATTGTTGCTGTTGTTGTTGTTAATGGGACTCTTTGCCCTTACCTAGAGATCGCACCAATTTTAAATTCTGCTCCCTTTTATTTTAAATCTGTTTTATCTCGGTTATGTCAAATCTTATTTAACTGAAATCTCGTTCAAATTATTTATGTCAAAGCTCGTTACCTCCTTTGTCTTAAACGTCATTTAGCTCGTTTATGTCAAATCTACTTTATTTGGGATATTTTTTTTAAATATTTATCTAATTTATCTCCGATCTCGATTATATAATCCAAGCCAAATATCGTTCATGTAAGTCTTTTTTATCTCCTTTATCTCAAATCTCTTTTATGATCATTTGTCTCAAAAAGTGTTCATCACAAGAATCTCAAATCTTGTTTATCTCATTTATCTCAAATATAATTATTTACTTCAAAGGATAAACGTCAGGTCTTAGTAAAGAAAAACCTAATGTTGAAAAGGAATAGATACAAGAAAAAGACATATAAGCCATGAGCATTGCACTATACGTGTAACATAAGTTATAGCTTGTGTTTTGGGACATTGGAGGTGCTTCTGTATGTAAAGGGTGGTCCACAAACAACTGACGACCCAAAATTTTCTAAGTCCAACTTTTGTAGTTAGCACCTATCAGATCCAGGACAGAACAGAAATCAAAGCTAATGAAACGGGAAGATTTCTGTCCTCTCCTGGTTCTGAGGGATGCTAACTAGAAAAGTTAGACTTAAAAAATGTTGGGTCGTTTTGGGTCATAATTTTTTGTGGACCACCCTGTATTAGTGCGACTCTCATTGGTTAAATGACTTTTCCCCTTAATGATTCCTTTAGAACATTAGTTTTGTAACGGCTTACATCCGTATTTAGAAAATATAAGCATTTTTTACTACTAATATATTTTATTTTCTGACCTGACAGTAAAGCAAACTTACAACAATCATCATACCGCAGAATGTACTATTATGGATGCATTATGATCTAGGACGGCAAGTGTGGATGGTAACGGATCACAGTGGTCCATGTACGACATAGGTATACGATGAAGATGCTTGCCACTCTGAGATTGGCACATCTGTATCTCAAACTGACAGTCATTGAAGTTTGAAACTTTTCCCTGGTAAAAACATTGACACGTGAAGGTTTCCAACTCATGCTTAAAGAAATTCGATTACAAGAAAAAGCAAAAAAAAAAAAAAAAAAAACATTTTTTATGAAAAAATAAACCTTAAATTACCAGTCAGATTTCACGATTGTGGGCCGTTTTTATTTTCACTTCACCTTCTCTGTATCTCAGCTAATAACACCCTAATGGCGGGATCTAGTATGGCTAGTTTCCTAATGGATGACCCATTTTAACGGTGTTGACAGTCATTTTATAGTACAAAGAATTAGCAACACATTACAAGTACAAAGAATAGGTAATAATTATATTGCTAATTCTTTCTACTATAAAATGACTGTCCACATCGTTAAAATGGGTCATCCATTAGGAAACTAGCCATGCACCGTGAAATCTGCCTGGTTATTGAAGAGTAAAATAACTGACATTTTTAACAGTGTGTGCAAAACAGATGCATACATTCTGGAAACAGTTTTAAGTAATTTTTATTAATACCGCACGCAACTCAGTCACTTTAATCGCAGATGTAATCAACCCTCTTGATTAACTTTCATCAACTTTTTGTCTTCGTCAGCGTAATCATGATTACAATCTCACTGTTAAAGAAGAGTTTGGGCGGTATGGAACAGAACCACGGTTTGAACTTGGTAAGTTGAGCCCTTGCACCCTTTTCTACATGGGACTACTTTTCGGTTTCTCGAAAAAGAACCTATTGACAGAGAACAACATCTCGTAACATGAGAATTACTATCTAGGGATCCTAACGGTGCGTTTGTTGCTAGTATTAACTCGAAAAAAAATGTAGTGTATCAGCTTAAAAATTCATGGGTTCGTGGCAAACTGGGGATAAAACTGGCTTAAATTACAGGTTTCATTCACTCTCAAAGAAGAATGGCATACCTACGATAAGAATTAGTTCCGAGAGGTTATTGGCTCACAGCAGTGCGACTCAAAAAATGCTGTTCGAAGGAAAACGTGAATAGTTGTTTGGTGAATGACAATATACTGCAAATTTTACAGGTATACAACAAAATTTATCTGGCAGTGAATTTTACCAGGCCTCCGACTAATGGCGAGCATAGGTGTAGGATGTGTATAACGATTATGTGGTTAGCGTTGGGGCCTGCCAATAATTTGTTTTGTACAATGACACCTCTTTTGTTCTGTGGCTGACTAATCTTTATGATGTTACGAATCCAGCATTCATGACGTTTAGTTTCGTTTTCGTCAATCAAATCGTCTTTCATTCATTGTAACCATTAAAAAAATCAAACACCTTTGCAGTAACTTGAGCCTAACAGAGCGTTCCAAAGCCTCTTTCCTAATCCATCTAAACTCACCACTGCTAGTAAGGTTCCACACTTGGATGTCTGAAAATAAAGGAGTGTGTAGGGGGTGACCCCCCAACCAAAAGTCTGAGTCGTAAAATGAACCTAATCCAGAAACACCGGACGTGGGACGAAGTTACGAACATCGGTGAGTATAAATAGCAAAAAAAAACTTTCTTTTAGGAAATGGGTTACTAATAGAATAATCCCCCAAAATCGTACGTTCGATTTACCCCTGCATACTTACCCCTGCCATGCTGTTTGGAGCCTTTGTTATCCACAGGAGTTAAAGCATTTAACTGAATATTGCACTTTTAACACATTTTTGACTGACACACTGCGAGACTCAAAGGAACAAGCATGGGTCAGAAAGAGAGAAGCCATCAAGTGCTAAACATGTAAAAACACATTTACGTTTCGGAAATCACAATTCCTGTCACCAGGTTTAAAATCACAAATAAAAAGACATACCAAAATCTCGGCAGATATCTATCTAGTTACACCTTATTTTTAAAGGCATAATTCGTACAAAATTAATAAAAAAAGAGAGTAAAAGAGAGTGAGTAAAAAACGCCTGAAATTTTCCGTCAAAAGAGCCAAAAATCAGAGGTGAATCCAGTATTGATTGAACCTAGAAACCAGATTGAGCCAGATTGAACATAGAAACTCATTAACCACATACACAGACCACCAATTCATAACTAGCCCCGAAGGAAAATACCTTAAGGAGTATTTTCCGATTATTGATAAATTTTCTCTTAATAAATATAACTGAGCGTACCCCGCAGGCCTTCTACATAATGAACTGATCCGTGGAACCGCGTGACTAGATCTGCATGAAGTCGAGTGTTTCCTCCTTGATTTGGCAAGGGGAAAGACATATGCTGATTCACCTCTGATTTTTGGACCTTTTTTAAAAAAAATTTCGTACGCATTATGCCTTTTAAAAAAACGGTGTGACTAGGTAGATATCTGCCCAGATTTTGGTATGTCTTTTTATTTGTAATTTTTAACCTTACGACGGGAATTGTGATTCCCGAAACTTAGTTGTGTTTTTACATGTTTAGCAATTGAGGGCGTCTCTCTTTCTGACACTACTACACTGCCTGGTTGCTGGCTTGACTTCAGAGGTTACTCAGTATAAATTGTTAATTAATCTGCTTTAATTTTCGATGCAGTCTACAACATTACATTAGCGACCGAATCAGTGGATAGAAATGATAGTTGGTTCAATAGTTTTAATGCTAAATCATAGGCTTGTGCGCCAAACAAGAGCACCATATGTCACTGCTGTATACGCCCTAGTTGGAAGTTTACGTCCTATGCCACTTTAGTACAATTAAAAGTAGTTTGTAGATCTGGAAATTCAAGCAAAAACAAGAAGCTTCCCGAAGGCTTTAAGAAAAGTAAACCACAAGCCGTGATCAAAGATATGGTAGAAACGATCATTATGCTGAGAATCCTGATGCTTACACTAGCTGTAGCAGTATTAGTGGATCAGACTCTAGTCTTAAATTCAAATATCATGGACTAACAGTTATATTTCAGTCAAAATTAAGAAATGGATTGTTGAAAGCTCCCTTAATGGGGGGGAGGGATTGAGGCTTAATGGCGCGTCGACAACTTGGTCATTAGCGCCAACCTCAGTCACAGTGCAGTGGTCCGGATTGCCACTGCACCACACATTACAGAGATGTTATTCAAACCCCTAATCTAAATCTTGTCATACATCTGTACCTCCTGCAAAAATTGAAAAACACCGGACAGGAGGACAGACCCCTCCCTTAATGGGGTAAATTTTCCATTCGAGTAAGACTTTGCACTGAATAATATTTTAAATTTACATGAGTATGACGTGACTTTTAACTTTTCTAAGGAATTATATTAAGCATTCTGAACTGAATTCCAAAGGTGGAACTTTGAAAAAGTAGCATAGGATTCTTGGTAATGCATCTGCAACCAAATTCGGTAACACCACTGTGTTTGACCAGCCATAACACTAGGCGTTAGTGTTACCACAATGTTAATTGCATAGGGAATTTTTATTTTCTGCATCCTTATTATCCTAACAGCATTATGTCGTGTATCACTCGTGTTAAAGTTTTCTAACACTTAAGTTGTCACGTTAATACTGTGTTTACAGGCTGAGGTCAAAAATGTGCTTTTGATGGGATACAATTTCAGTGCTACATTTTATTTGCCTCTGCTACTGAGTGTTCTAAAGTGCCACAATAAAATTATTGCTTTGGTTACAGATAAATTCGTCCCATACGAAGGAATGGACACTAAAATGGTTGTGAAGCTAAGACAAAATACGCCTTCATGCGGAACAACGTTTGTAATGGTAAGACCGAAACGTTAATACAGCAAGCTGTTATACGGTGATCTACTAATATTTTGTAGCCTAAGCGTGTTCATGTTGGATTTGCCAGAAAGTGTTAGTACTTTGTTATATTTTGAAAAAAAAATAGATGTTTGATGCATCAAATCTACCACATAATCTCCAGCAACATATCTGCTTTAACACAAAAGCAATCAGAAATAGCAGCCATGTAAGTACTGCGCTCGTTAATGGTTGACAACAATTTACACCTTTTTAATATGTTGACGGAACTAATGTGCAAGTATATCAAGTCACAAATATGTCATGCACTAGTAAAACTATACCTCGAATTTATTAACAGTTACCTGCAACCGCCCACTCGGTGATACAGAACCTGAAGCGCTTCACAGAGGTGGTCCGATAGTTTGATAGATGTTGGAGCAGGTTTAGTAAAGATGTCAGATACAGTTAAGGTGCCCAGTAATTTTTGCTGGTGTCACTCGAAATTTAGGTAAATAAACTAAAAATAAGTGTGCATGACTAGGAAGACTACGAAGACTTGCATATGTTCGTTTACTTGGTTTTTTTTTTAGCTGACCCAGTTTACTACATACAGGAATAGAGCAGTGTGGGGCATGTCTGCTATTTTCCAAATGGCACAGGTAGGAAGAGGTTTCTGAGCGTACTGTCATGAATCCCGTACCTTAGTGGAGTGCTCCTAATCTGGTCTTGTGTCAAGTAAACAGGTGGCATTTTTAATGCGCATATCGAAGCGTATCGCTAAAATATGCTTTCTTGTGGCCATGTGAACATAGTGAATGATATGAGTGCAACTGCAGTTAAGTAAAAAGCGATTGTTGCTTGTGTTTCACTTAAGTAATTGGTTTTTATTTCCGTGTTGTTGTCTTCCAAGTTCTCAGTATTATATAAAAAGATTAGAAACGAAACAACACCATAATATATACAGGACATATACAGTACAATGATCGTGACAATGATCATCTATCGATTTCAACATCTCATCCCTCTTCTATAGAGAAGTGACACGACGTAATATTATTGTATATAACTATGCTGGAACCTTAATGGGTTAGCTGCAAGGGGCACTGCAGAGAGAAACAGAAGGGCGTCATACTGAAGCCGATGCTGTGAAGAGTGATTTCTTAGACCTAAAACGCTCTTCCGTTGTGTGTTCCCTCAATTTTTATGTAGTGCACCTTGTAGTTATGCCCTCCAAAACCCATACTGGTGCCAATATGGTGGCAAATGTCACTGCTCTATAGTATGTTCCACATTTTTTCCCAGAAACTGACTGTATGGCGCTACGTTTTCTTCCACTATGAGTGCAAAAACATGTAGATATAAAACTTGTAGAATCCTCACAGTTGCTGTTATAGTCTACGAGTGGGCTATTTACTTGTTTTTGTGTGTGCTCGTAGTGGATGGAAACGTGGCGCATACAGTCAGTTTCCTGCAAACATAATGTGGAACAAACTGCAACAATGATAATAATGGAACTTGTTAACAATGTACTGCTGCACGTGCTAAACGATTTCTGTTACTAATTCGAGGTATGAAATATCTCACCCCTCAACTTGGGGATGAAAAATATCATCCCTGCGTCGCCTTTGGGTCACCTTATCAGAAAGATTTGTAAACAACTAGGGTAGTATCTTGTATCTTTAACGGTACTAATTTTTAAAAGATACTTCGATAAAAACGCACTGATTTGTTAGTCAGTAAGTTCATTAAATTCTTTACTAAAATACTTCGGAGGTGAAACATCAGACCTCTTCCACTTTGTAAACAAAGGCATAACCCACGCAGTTTTAAGTAGATCATCCATAGTCTGAACGGTTTCTTGTGCATTTAAAGTATCCTTCGGCGCACTTTCAACAAAACGTTCCACAACCTGGGTTTCTTGAATGGACACCACATCATCGTTGTTATTGGGTGCGTTTTGAATTATACACTTTGTAAGCATTGCACTCACCATCGTCATCAGAAAGATCGAACAAGTCTTTGTGTGTATCCATACCAGCCTTGCAAACAACGTTCGTTTCCCAACTAATAACCAAAAAATTACATCTACATAAACGGCGAAACCTGCCAACGGCGGCACCTGCCAACAATTCGAAACGTGCGTGCTTATAACAGTGATCATTGAGATGAGATGTTGAAATCGGTAGATAAATGGGATTTTACCTGCATTCTTGGGCAGAGATGTAACAACACTTGGGTGCTGCGTGCCGTCTTATGTTTTCATCTCATCCCTTGTACGGCTGGTAATATCACATACAGACCAGAGAGAGAGAGATCGAGATTTGTCGATTGTTTCCGTGTAAACAATGATATACGAAAGATAGTACAATGATATAAACATTTGTAAATAAACAAACACCAATCGTAGCATCTGGGAAGTGAAATGAAGACCACTGTGCAGCCATCTAGACGCTACAATAGGTTTTTGTTTATTAATTTTTTTACTTGAGTTTCATTGCTTATCAATAAAAATTCCTGTCTACGTATAATTATTTCATCTCTTAAAACCGTGTGACTCAGCTAGGACTACGTAATTGGACCTTGTACTGGTAATTGATGAAAGTGAGCTACACATTATTAACTAGTTACAGTGATTGAATTTCTGCAGAGTAATGCTTAGACTAATTTTCGTCTTTATGTGAATTCAAGGGCACGATTCAACCTTTTGGAATGCCTAGCGACATTAAAAACTCGTTTTTCTTCAAGTCTTTGACCAGCAGTGACTTGGTGATAACTATACAAAAGGTAGGTGTATAGCTTACGGATTTCTGTTTATGAAATGCAGGCACAAACGGCCAAATTCGTCTTTTTTGTCGCCGTTACTTATCGCCATACTTTTACATTTTCATTGTTATAAAACTCAGCAATAAATTGAATACAGGACATTATCGATACAGCATTGTTGTAAGTGTTACAATAAATCACTTATTGGTACACTTTTACAGATCCTATTCTATTCCATCAGCGTTCGTGTTGTTATAAGTGTTAGAATAAATAACTTATTTCTAAACTTATAACAATGAACTATAACGCCATTACATTATGGCGCCAACGATTGTTGAACGCCAGGGAGAAAAACAATGGACGATACCAAGAAAAATGACATGAAACAACTCAAATTCATCACACAAACGAAAAAAACTATTTAAAGTATGGTGATAACTTAGTTATTGCAGTATTTTTAAAAGAATGATCCCTCTATACGTGATTTATCACGTATTGTTGATAGTTTTGCTTCCTCGGCTCTTAACGCCTCGGCTTACGCCTTGGCTACGCTTCGGAAGAACAAAACTATCGCAATAAATCACGTATAGAGGGACCATTGTTGCAAAAGTATGCCAATAACCACTGCCCATCTGTATCTGTAACTAGGTGTTTACATCTCTCTGGTCCGTACTTTTTCATCATGTGGTCGTAGTGAAACCGGTAGACTAATAACTTTGACAGTTCCAAGACGCTAAAATCAACCATGATGGGTTTGTCCAAGATGATGTTTGCGAGCATCTTTGTAAAGATTACCAAATACTTGCTTAGAGACGTGAACCTCGTGTGCAGGGTGCGAAGCGTACTTGAGGCTTTCTCTTTCGTCGTTGCTGTCAAGACGTTGGATCTCTTGCATTTGTTTTCAATCGTCTTTCCGAAAATCGAATTATTCATCAATTTGTAGAGGTTTTTGTCAAAATTGTTTGTAGCTGTTTGCCGTTTCTCGTTATTAAACTCGTAAACACGTAACGACGTAACGACGTAACTCGTAACGACGTAAAGATTTCAACCAAAGTCCTTGCTTAAAGCTGACCGCTTTGTGTATTTTCATGAGAACCATGTCGAGAGGGATGTAATATTTCAAATTCCTTTAGTGCCCCACGTACTTTGTCTTTGAGCGAAGGTTAGTGGTTAACTTTAAACCTTTGCTGTACGTTGACCCCAAGTTCTGGATTGCTCAACAGTTGAAAAGAGAAAGTATAGACTTTGTGATTGTAATGTGCTCCGGTCCCTGATTTGTACTTAGGCACAACAATTTATTATTTTAGCCAAGTTTCCGTTAGATTTTCCAGTTTCTACTGTAATTTTCCGCCTTTCAGTTTTTTTTTCTATTTTCTTCAACGGAAGGTAAGGACCTGAATTCTTCTAGAAGAAATCCAACTCTGTTTTAGACCTAAAAATTCTGTAATACTTTTTATTTCAGTACATGTTTCTTCATCGTCAAGGACAGATATGCACTGATCGCAAGACCTATTTACAGTGTGTCAATAAATGCATCCATGAAAAATTTAGAAACTATCCTTGCAGGTAAAAGTACATTTATCGTTGGTCCTTTGTGAAATCTGCTTTAGCCTTTCAGAATACATCTAAGAGATATAATGATGTAACTACCTTACAGTAGATCAGAGTTGTTCAGTACAACAGAACACGTTAACTATAGTAAATAGCCAACCTAAATGTCCCTAAAGTATTTCAGTTCACATGGGTGAAATGCTGCCATATGTCTATTAAGAAAGGAAAACACGTTTCCTGCATGTTGAATCAATTTAATGACAGAACAAAGAAACAGGTATGTTCGCAAAATAGCTATGTTACTGATTAGATTAGATGATATTTATTTGGGAGTTGTAACCCAAACAGCTATTCTGTCTTCTCAGTCTTCACGTAAAAAATACTTCTTCCACCAATCAATGCATGAACAATACAGTTGAAAACAAGTTCGTAAGGCATTACCGCATCTCAATAGAAACTACCAAAATGTAAACGATAAACAACAATGTTCCTCGTGCAGAACTTTATCGTTACAACAATGTTCCTCATGCAGAAATTTTACCTACCACAACGTGCTATGTGTGGCGGTAGTCTGGCTTCGGGCATTAGAAAGGCACTGCGACATCGCCTTTTAAGCTGTGGTCTCACACCCAGATATCCTCAACACTTAGGGAAGACAATCGTGACTGTTTAGAAATTAAATAATATTAAGCAGATTATTAGGACCCCACACACAAGCCTAACCCTAAAGTACAGAATTTTATACTTCAAGGCTAAATATGCCTTAAAGTATCTCACTTCAAACGGCTTAAAAGAGGTCCATAGGTAGAGGTTATCGCTTGATTCCCGAGTGCTGAGAACTAACAATGTCGAAGGCGGCAGGCCCGAGCGAATGTTAGGTCTTTGCACGAGAGAAGCAGGCGATAACTTATTTATCTACCGATGTCCGCATCTCTGCCCGACAATGAAGAAGCACGCGACTCCAATAATGATGTAGTGCACGGAGTAGTCCAACAATGCAAGGCGGAAAGGAAAAAACGTTTTCTGTTGCGTATTGTGTTCTATTACGGCTTCGGACGGCCTTTTTTCATTGTTGTTAATCGAGTGCTGAGAACTAGTTTTTTTCATTATTGTCAGCATACAGATCTATTGAATCGAGTGCTGAAAACTCGTTCTCAGCCCCGTTCATGGTTGTGTTCCTGCATCCTTGTATTGTTACAAAAGGGCTGAGATGCGGATATCGGTAGCTAAAACAAACTTCTGGTTTGTTTGTAGCAGTAAACTGACATGAAAATGTGTTAACTGAAGGGCACCTAAACATTGCCTTGTAAGCTGTGGTCTCACGTCCCTGTGGTCCTTAACACCTAGAAAAAGATCAATGACTGTTCAGAAATTAAATTAGATTAAACATATTCAGAAAAAAAGACATTGTAAAACGGGTTTGCAGCTTCAGGCAGCAATTAGTTATGGGTCCCTCTTTTAAAAAGTGCTGAAGTTGTTTCGCTTTTATTAGCTGTGCAAGTATTCTAAACTAACAACAACTTGTGCATACCGTTTCCATAATTCGCTCTTGTTATTAAGTTTGAAATTGAGATAAAATCTAAATACTTCGTGTTTAAACTATAGCAGGTGTATAGTGCTGTTGTTGTCTAATTTTTTCCTTATGATTTTAGAGCACCATTTTTGCCCAAGGAAGTAAAGTTGCCAAGCTGCAAATCTGGCTCTGGAATGGGGGCTTATATCTCCCACATCACAACAGCAGTGTCATCTCTGTATTGCCAGTGCCCTCCGAAATGTCAAGAATTTTCGTTTCACACAAGCATGACATTTAACGAAGAAACCGAAAATGAAACAATAGTCAGCGTTTACTTAAGTACTAATCAAGTGGTTGTAATTACGGAGAGATTTGCGTATGATATCATAGACCTACTTAGTGACATTGGTGGAACTCTAGGACTTTGCCTTGGCCTGTCCATTCCAGCAATAATAGAAATTTTTCAGATGATATTTTTGTTTCTAACCAAGGGTCTAAGATCTCAAAAACAAACACAATCTTTCCTCTGCAGCGATCCTCTTTTCAGTGTAGTTAAACGGATAGGAGCTGAGGAATTACGATGCCGTAAACAATATCCTCATTATAATGAACCAATCGTTGGTTTAGGCATCATTATGGATAGAAGAGCGCTGTTTCCTTGGAGGGTGATTTGGCTCTGTGTTATTGTTTGTTGTATCATCGGTAGTTGCTTGTTCACGTATATTCGGTTTATTAAATACTGGTCCGAACCAACACAGATGACGGTGGAAGTTATGTACAAAGATGCCGTGCATTTCCCTAATTTAACTGTTTGCGGTATGACAAAGAACATAATTGAAAGGTTTAAGAATATGGCAGAAAAACAAAACCAGTTTCGAAGAAGTTATTCTGAATCCGAAAGCAAAGACTGGTGTGGTGTCCAGCTCTTAGATTTACTAGATGATCCCTCCATAAATGCAGAGAAGTTGTGGAATGAGTCCAGTGTATTTATGCGATATAATACTGCCGTCGAAGTGGGGAAGGTAAGTTTCACCAAAGTAAATACTACGGTCACATTGGAACAAAATGTTAAAAGAATTAAATTTGTATTTGAAACATTAAGGGAAAAGCCTGTTTTGAGAGCCACGTGCACACCAAGGTCTTTGACCTGTTCCAAGGGCACATATCAAGGTAACTGACTCCGTGTCATGGTAACAACCCTTTCTCAAGGTCACGTGTCTAGGTCGTGACTTCGGACCAGAGTTGACGTCGTTAGAAGCCACAATCTTTTAATGTCACCATACAACGTGGCGGCATGCACAACGTCACCATCTCGAATGTGTTGATGCCGAGGTGAATTTTAAATGTCAGAGAGATGGATGAGGGGGTTTAAAACCGTAGAGGTATAAACATATGTCGTGTATACTGCTATGGAGACAACCATCACCTTTAATGTGTAAAACGTGTTATACAATTTAGTAAAATGTATGCCAGTCGATGTATGCCATATTAAAATACTTGGCTTAATCTTCCTGCACAGAAAACAGCACATTTAGTTGATCTGAGTAATATTTTTGCCGTTTGGAATGTATGAAACTGTTAACCTGAAGTTTCCCAGGCCAAATTTAAAGCTCATGACTTTACATTTCTTTGGGCTTGTTCCTGGAATCACCTCAGGTCATCCATGTAGAATTCATCACACTTTTTCTAGACTAAATATTTGGCACCACTTTTACATGCAGAGAGTTGTGCATCCCTGGAGCTCTCTCTCGCACCTTGTTCTTACTGGTCCTTCAGTGAATGCTATTAAAGCTCACTTTGATAAGCTGTAGTTCTTCGTTTTCTATTTTTTTTTTTGTGTTTTGGGGAGGGCTTGTGTGCTGTCTGGGTCATTGAATCCGTACAGTCGTGCTTTTATGTTACATTATTATTATTTTAATTATTATTTTTATTTTCAAAATTAATTTTAAAATTAATTTTAAAAATTATTAAAGGCACTTGTCGATTTATTGTATTATTAAAATGTATTACTTAGTAATTGTTTCATATTTCATGTATGTATAGTGTAATTAATTATGTATAAAATGTGTACGTTTATTGCTGCTCATTCAAGTTTGTTGATTCAAACTTCGAGTATTTTTCATGCAATAAAATTATTATTGTTATTAATATTATTATTATAGTAAAAAATAAATGATATTAACAAGGGAAATTATGGAAGAGCTGTATTAGTGGATCTTCAAAAACCATTTGATGCATTCCTTTAAAGTATTCTTTTAAGGAAATGTGAAACGAAAGGATTAAGTGGGAAACTGTGTGATATTATAAAAGACTACGTAAAAATTAGGAAAGTCACTGTACCGATCAAGGACAGAAATAGTAATCAAAATAACACAATCTTTGGAGTATGCAAGGATCAGTACTAGAACCGTTACTGTTATTAATATATGCAAATAATACTGCAGACAATTTTGCAAGAATACAAATTTTTATTTGCAGCTCACACAATATTAATCTCAATAAATACAAATATAAGGATGCTATAAAACAGTAATACAATGGCTTTTGTTGAATAATTGGCTTATTCAAAATTAATTTTACATTAGCAAAGAAAAACATTACCAAAATGGATGCTACCAATCAAAAATGAATAAGGAAAAAAAGAATTACCAGTATGGATAATTAAACATCATGGAAATTGTAACAAAAAATAGAAGCAGATAACACCACCCATAATTGCAATAAAAAGTGTAAAGTCTAGAAAAAATTATATTAAAGTACTTAGGTATAAAATTGATTCAAATTGTGACTTTAAAGTACATAATTTATAAATCGTAATGAGAATGAGACATATAGTACCGAAAATGTATCAACTGAGGAAAGTCTTGCATAACAAGATTTAAAAACTTTTTGATATATACTTATACACCTAAGTATTTTAATGAAATTTATTTTCTAGTATTGTACACTTTTTATTACAATTATGAGTGGTGTTCTCCTCATCTAATTTTTTTGCAATCCATGATGTTTAGTTATCCATAATACTGTTTTTCCTTATTCATTTTAGTGTGGTAATATCCATTTGTACTATTTTTTCTTTGCTCACATCAAGTTCATTTTACAGATACATAGTATTTATGTACAATTACGTATGTACAGACATATTTTGAAGATATTTTGTTAGATGTGAGTTGAATTATGTGGGTTTTTGTCAAAAAAAACTATACTGAAAGAATACAAAAAATACGGGAAAAAAACAGTTATAGTGCTGTTTGGAATGATTAAAAAAGAAAAAACTAACAGTAATTGAACTAAGAATTACGTAATAATTGCAAAGAAATACTATTCTGGTACGTACGAAACTTTATTACAAATAATGCAGGGAAATATGAAAGTGTAATATTAGGAATTATAAAAAGTGAATTGTTATTGTGAGTATTTTTTTTTTTTGGGGGGGGGGTATTTATGTAGTTACATATTTATTGTAAGTTATCATTGGACGCTCACACAATACAGTTCCGGTAAAACAATACTTTGAGTCATTCTAAAAGTAATAAACTATTATTTCTATTTTTGCATAGCAAATGAATTCGTTTTTTACGAAGTTTTAGTGAGTTTACGTGTTAAACTAACATGAAACATTTCCTCATCTTTAGTTGCTCGGAAACAAATCATTTGCAGAAAATGTTAGCATGCGAGAAGTCAGTACGCCAGAGGGTAATTGCGTAGAGATTCACGCAGGTAGGCCATTTTGTTTTTAGTGATACATGGCGTGAAGTGGCACAAAGCAATTTCACATCCTACTCTTTTGTTGTATGTCCGTCTGTTTGTTTGTCGTCTTTTCGTTTTGGGTCTGTTAACTTGAATTTATTTATCTCTTTTAACTTACAGTCCCGATATTAATGATCATTTTACCCTCTTTTAGATTTTGTTTGTGGCCAGTAGTTTATTGTTTCCCACGTTGGCAGACAAGCTTGTTATAGACAGGTCATATACTTTAATCTGACAATGAAAATCTGTAATGGAATGACTGGCTTGATTCCATCTGTGGAAACAGCACGTCATTTCCACATTAATCGTCCAACGCGATCGCAGAACCCTCCAGTCCCCACATAACTAAAGTGGTGTTCCTCATTAACGTAGTCAGAAACCTCACTTTGATAACAACGGTATTACAAACCATAAAAAGAGCTTTCGAGGGAACTGAGTGTCATACCCATCATGATAATTTTATAAGGAATGCAGTACTAACACCATATAACGTATTAATTCTTAACACCCAGGATTTCCAATATATTTGACTTACCAGTCACTGCAGACAATCAAATATCCTTTTACCTGTATCATTTACTTTACCGTCTTTCCATCTTGTACCCTTGCATTGGCCATTGTAGATTCAAACTCATCATACAGGTCACATATAATCATAACTGGAAGAATGCATACCTAACAATTCATAGCCTTATCATCATTCCCCTTGTCCTTTGGGAAAATATGGAGCAGACCATGTTTCAACCCTAAACCCTGCAAAAAGATTACCCATGTCCTTCATTGTTTATTTCTCAACTGTTTAGGTAAAAGATTTGGAGCTTCTGAATCTACACTAGCATGCCTAGAAGTCAAATGCATCGTTTTCTACAGCTGCAATCTTTTACCTGAATTGTTTTTTATATGGCTCTTCTGCCACATTTGTGGTTTCAATCAGTCTCATATTTTGTAGCCCTTTAGTCTTATGCTTTTAATCTCTGAGTCGTGGTTCCACTGCTCCAGCACCATACACTCACTTTTGATTCATTTAAGTTTAGGTGAAATAACCAGTGTGTTAAATCGCCTTTCCTTCCATATTCTTTCTTTGATCCGTTTGATCTTGAAGCCTGAGTGCCAAA
Source organism: Lithobius niger (assembly GCA_023313725.1). Taxonomy (NCBI): domain Eukaryota; kingdom Metazoa; phylum Arthropoda; class Chilopoda; order Lithobiomorpha; family Lithobiidae; genus Lithobius; species Lithobius niger. The sequence goes on along the minus strand of JAHWFP010232696.1, from coordinate 228,530 downwards.
GCAGTGTATTATAACAGTTTTCGCCAACGAACACTTTTATCCGAAGAGAAACCGTACACAATACGGGTTAATGATAAAAAAAAACCGTTTTCAACTTCGTTAGTGGCGCTAGGCACCACTAAAACGATACCAACTTAACCTGAACCCAATGCTAGATTTTACCTTTTCACAACTGTTTTATTGAAAGATTTTGAAAATAATTATTACATGCTGCGATTGATTTTCGAGGCTAATGAAAGTTAATGGTATGTAATGGTATTAGGTCAATCAGTTAGTGCCATGGGGCAAAGTGGGTGGCACACTGGCTCATTGCCAGACGTTCTGGGCTTCAGCCTGACCTCTGCCACCCCTTGGATTTTCGGGAAAAGAATGACCCTGTAAATTTTTTTTTCATTTTATTTTAAATTAATTTTGATGAGCCTAATGTCAGCCGAAGCAATTAATGCTTGTATGACTGAACTGGCTCAATTTTGAGCATTACCAGGTTTTTTTTTAGAAAAGAAGAAATCCGATAACTCGTGATCATTTCGATTGTGGTAGGTAAATGATCCTAGGAATTAACTGTTGGCTTTACCTTAATAAAATTATCCATCTCTAATTATGACAAAATAGCTTCATAACCTCAAACCTCCAAAGTCAGATAGCGTCACAATATTCAATAATTTTTAAGTGTTTTTTTTTCACTTTTAAGGCAATTGGAGGTTACCGTCTTCCAATTTCCGGGTGTGCCCTTCCCTTACAATACTTTATGCTTCTAAAACGTGTAGCAAGGTTAGAAATTATGTCATTTCATTGATTCGAGGCTATTTTAATATTATATTTCAGGACAGGCTTATGACAAGCCGTTGAGAACGAGGAAATATGTATAGTTATATGGCTCTTTCTGGTGATGGAAACAGAGCCCAATTATGCGATTTTCAAAAATACAAAGGAGTCCTCCTTTAAGGAATTTTAAAAGGCCTGGTTTTCATGTCGTGTAGATCCGAGGAGGTTCGTTTGTAGGTACTGGTCTAAGTTTGTTTTGGTATGTTGGCTGCATTTTAAAGAAGCGAGCAAGATTAGGTGAGTAGGTCACATTAGGTTGGAGTAGACTTCATTGAATCAGTACGTGTACAAATCCCAGACCTAAATTATCATGAAAAATACCGAATCCAAAAGGGTTAGGGAATTATCCATAATTTTAAAGTATCGCTGAAAGCAGAACATCTGAAAAATGACTGACCACGTGGTACATTTAACTTTTTTTTTCAGATGGTTAGAAATTTGTCGCATTTGCAGCAACCCAAAGTACTTTTAGGGATTGTTTTATTATTATTTGTAACAGGGCAACAACTTTATGGGGGTTCGTCAACGCAGCTTATGTACGAAGTTCGAAGCCAAGCATTTCGTATTCATGAAAAGGAACTCATAGACTGCAATATGCATTACGACAAGGTAAGACAGTTCAATGTAAAATATTATTGTTATAATAGTATGCGCCAGCTTCTTTTAGTTTCATTCGATTTAGTTATATCATAAATAATATTCATTAAAGATAAATGAAGATATGTAAATTTCGCATAATTATGCTGACCTGTACAAATTTTGGTCCTTCTTAAGTCTGACAAAATGTTTAAGTAGCTTGCTTGCACTAGCACATAAACACACATGGACTCCAAAACATGAGTATTATTAGAGTTAACGGATCACCTATCCTGAATACATTAATGTTGGAGTAAAATAACCAGGAGCACGAGGGTATGATAAAGGAATAGCGTAGGATTCAGAATGAATTAAAATCGACAAACGTAAGGAATCTAAAGTGTTACTTCCCAATGTTCTTTTCTTTAAAGGCACCATCTTTAAATGGTGCTGGTTAGTGCAGATATAAGAACACTGTGCAACAAATAGTATGAAACATTTGTTCTTTATTTTTTGCATACAACAATTTCTTTAGTGCAAACTATTGTCTACAAAACCAGAGAGCAACGTTTCATCATCACACATGTGGCTCATCAGGCTACCGAATGATTCTCACAGTGACTTGTGTACTAAGTTGATTTGCTAATTTATAGGAACCCTTTTGAAACGTTTAGAATATCAAAATTTTTGACAATAAATTTCACCCAGTAGCCTACAAAATTTAAAATGAGAACTAGCAGCATGGAGTGAAAATATCAACAACGTTCTTAAAAATACCTTTGAAAGTGTTACTTTCCCAAGAAAAAGGATGGGAAGGAAAGTAAAAGAACGGGAGGTAAGACCGAAAAAAATAAGGTAGGGGAACCACTAACAATCTTGCTGTGTGTGTGAAGAAAATGAAATGCACTAAGACATGAAATAATTCCTATAAAGCATTGTCTTAGCTACCCAGTGCTTTACAGGAATTATTTCATGTCTTAGTGCATTTCATTTTCTTGTTGGACAGAAAGAACAATATGTAATAGCATTTTCTTAGCTACCCAGTG